>JAVTVY010020060.1:0-83839 GCA_036873755.1 Hanleya hanleyi
CGCCAAAATACGTAAGTGAACTGACATCTCTGCAACTGCATCTCGTTGTTATTTCACGCGATTTGTGGATACTAGGCTGAAGTTTCTGGTACAGGTCAGCAATTTTGATTGAGGAAATATATATATGTGTTTGGAATTGACAGTAAGAATGCATTCGCATTGTTGTAGACAGGCATACAATTTCCGCCCCAAATTAGCATGCTGTTTGAAGTATGTTGTTGTACACGACGAAATCAGTATTGAGCGACATATATTCAGTGCCCAGATAGAGCGGGACTCAAATAGAATACAATAGACGTTCATCCGTTTAACTTTTTTGCAATTGTTTGAACAACGGCACATAACGATGAATGTTCACACTCGATCTAAGGCGCTCGCAATCTTGACAAATTAAACTTTCCGGAAAATGTTTCCATTCCGTATTTGTAGTATATGCCACATCACAATACAGCGAAATAATACCTGTGGGGGACGTCATGGAAAGGCCGTGATATTGTACCATCAATATCTAGTTGTCGTTGTTTTCCGTCTATCACTTTATCGAATGACAACGTTGAAGTATCAACAACTGAGTAATAAACTATTCCTCAAGGAAGATTGTTGTTGTTGTTGTCTTCTGGCATTTTCTTCTGATTTGCAGGAACATGGGGACAAACAAAATATCTGACTAGGTACGGTACGCCTATTGTTTCGTTTTCGGTTATGTCCATCAAACAAGTGTTTCAAAGTAAATCAGAAAATTCAACTTACGTTCCGTACAATATTGCCCGCAGTCGAATCGTGTATTGTTCTTTCTTCAGTCTCGTTTTATCTCTCTTCGTTCGTTGTCACGTGACTAACTAATTCATGCGCAAACGGGGACACAAGGGTATGGCCGCAATTTTGTCCAATCGACACGCCACACACGAACACACCCTCCGTATCTATTTTCACACAGTGAAATCGGGGACTATTGGAAAGATAAGCTTTTTTTACCTTTTTTCACTAGAGAGTGCTATAAAATGAACAGAGAAAGCGATTTTGGACCTTTGGTCAACCGGGGACGTCCCCGGTTGCCGAGGTGTCCCCGGTTGAAAGGTGTGTATCCATGCAACTGTCCCCACTTGACACCTTTCGCACACGCACAGACGCATACACACTCTTGCATACACGCACGCACGCACACATACATGTGAAAGGTGTCAACCGGGGACGCCTGCCACAACCCCCCTAAATGGGGACTTTGTTAATAAGGTACCAAGAGATAAATGAACCTCAGATTCCAATAAAGGCAATCATAGAGACGCCCACTGGACCTTTGGATCCATCAAATTCTGAAATTTGCCAAAAGTGTTCAAGCTAGTCAAAGTGGGGACGCACACATTTCACACTCGCCGTGAAAGATGCTGCTAAAATGGGGACGCACTCCCGTCAAGTGTAGACTATCCAAGTGGGGACAAATGTTTAAAACCAACCAAATGGGGACATCATCAATAAATTTATTATTGCAAATGATATGTAGGCTAAATAGGGACATGTCAAGTGAACATATAACCAATTCTATCACACTTTGATGTTTTATTACTACATGTAACGTTGAACACGTTTCATGGACGTCGCTGGACGCAGCCAGTTTTCGTCTTTCGTTGACAATGACTCCGTACCGGGAACAGTAATTGGGGAAAACTTGAACAGTTACGAGAAAGCCGTTAATTTGACATACTACAGCGTAGACAGGGGCTTAGCGATACTGGTATTCGTAAACAAACAAGGTGAATAATTTGCCTCACCGGAAGTGCGCGCGTCTGTCTTGAAATACGCGCGAGTGTTCCTTTCACGGGGAACTTAGCTGTTTTCTAAGCAAGCGCGGCAGGGATGGCATTTAGGTGTCTAGGATTAAAGACCCTAAAACGAGGGAATATTCGATGCCGCCGTTTACGTGGAATGTTCCCAGATGAAGTAAGAATGGACTGTGCAAAGAAGGTAGGGATTCGTTTACTAATTGAAAAACAATACCCAGTCGACTAAAATTGCGCGCCAAAATACGTAAGTGAACTGACATCTCTGCAACTGCATCTCGTTGTTATTTCACGCGATTTGTGGATACTAGGCTGAAGTTTCTGGTACAGGTCAGCAATTTTGATTGAGGAAATATATATATGTGTTTGGAATTGACAGTAAGAATGCATTCGCATTGTTGTAGACAGGCATACAATTTCCGCCCCAAATTAGCATGCTGTTTGAAGTATGTTGTTGTACACGACGAAATCAGTATTGAGCGACATATATTCAGTGCCCAGATAGAGCGGGACTCAAATAGAATACAATAGACGTTCAACCGTTTAACTTTTTTTGCAATTGTTTGAACAACGGCACATAACGATGAAAGTTCACACTCGATCTAAGGCGCTCGCAATCTTGACAAATTAAACTTTCCGGAAAATGTTTCCATTCCGTATTTGTAGTATATGCCACATCACAATACAGCGAAATAATACCTGTGGGGGACGTCATGGAAAGGCCGTGATATTGTACCATCAATATCTAGTTGTCGTTGTTTTCCGTCTATCACTTTATCGAATGACAACGTTGAAGTATCAACAACTGAGTAATAAACTATTCCTCAAGGAAGATTGTTGTTGTTGTTGTTGTCTTCTGGCATTTTCTTCTGATTTGCAGGAACATGGGGACAAACAAAATATCTGACTAGGTACGGTACGCCTATTGTTTCGTTTTCGGTTTATGTCCATCAAACAAGTGTTTCAAAGTAAATCAGAAAATTCAACTTACGTTCCGTACAATATTGCCCGCAGTCGAATCGTGTATTGTTCTTTCTTCAGTCTCGTTTTATCTCTCTTCGTTCGTTGTCACGTGACTAACTAATTCATGCGCAAACGGGGACACAAGGGTATGGCCGCAATTTTGTCCAATCGACACGCCACACACGAACACACCCTCCGTATCTATTTTCACACAGTGAAATCGGGGACTATTGGAAAGATAAGCTTTTTTTTACCTTTTTTCACTAGAGAGTGCTATAAAATGAACAGAGAAAGCGATTTTGGACCTTTGGTCAACCGGGGACGTCCCCGGTTGCCGAGGTGTCCCCGGTTGAAAGGTGTGTATCCATGCAACTGTCCCCACTTGACACCTTTCGCACACGCACAGACGCATACACACTCTTGCATACACGCACGCACGCACAGACACGCACACACACACGGACACACAACGAAACATTTTTATTATCCCTTAAGCTAGGGGGTTGAAACTGGGTGTTATGCAAATAGGCTCAAACTGACCCCAATAGGATACACCCTAAGGCCTGGTGGGTTAACTTATACCGATATCCATATTTGCTCTCCTGCCAGGCTATGTATATTAAAAACATTGGATAGTGGCATAAACAAGTGGAACTAATACTGTTACATAACACAAATTAGAGATACATATTTGTTTGGTAATGTTGTAGAGGTGGAAGGAAATAGTACGTATCGTTTTAAACCTCACCAGAAATGCTCATTGTGTGTAACGGATACTGCCGGCACTCAGCCATTGCCTTGAAGAAGTCCTTAATATCTGTCAATGCACCACGTCGGTATTCTAGCACTGCGATATTCATTTGCGTACACTTCGCCATCCATATGATGGCTTGCGAATCGTGTGTCTCCATTATCGCGGAGCGATATCCGGTACTTTAAGGGATTGTGTTCGGCCTTCATCCAGCGGAGAACAGACTGAAGAAATCTGATAAATTACAAGTTTTCATACCACTTCGGAAACAGATATTGCCTGGGCTTACAAAATATATAGGTATGAATAACTTTTGTATCACCCAAGAGGCGTTGTGGATCTGTAATTTTGAACAAGTAGGGCAGCACACGACTTGAAAATGGCGGGTTACGTTGGGATTACATCGGTAGACTTTAGCTGATTGGCTGACGAAGTCACGTGGTATTGATTTCAGGAAATTCCCTCTTGCGGTTGCCGAAAGTGGGCTGAGAATGGATACACACGATCCCAGGGTCAGTCTTACCGCGTATAGATGACCGAGATGGTTACAGGTTGTGCGATATTAAGCTCAACTCACACTACGAACATTATGTTGTATTAGAACAGAACAGTTTGTTCGTGTTTTTGTTCGTGGTAACCTCACACTACGAACATTTTCTCTTGACCGCCAGTCGCTGCGATCACGCAGCCATTTTGTTTTGTCATGTGAGAGCGGCTTCGTCACATGACCGACAGCTGCCAGTTGATTGGATAACTGTTGGTAAATGTTCAGACAAATGTTCGCGATCGCCACACACTGAAGACAAAAACTGTTTTGAGGACGGAAACATGTTCCGAAAATCAAACATGTTTGATTTCACGAACATGTCCCTCGAACAAAATGTTCGTGTTTCTGGGCACCTCACAGTGCAGACAGAACATGTTCTGAACAGTGTTTTTGTTCTAATACAACAAACTGTTCGTAGTGTGAGTTGGGCTTCGAGAGTCGACTTGACGACCCTAAACATAGCAAAGACAATTACGACACTAAAGGCCATTGAGGTCAAACTATAGATAAACGGTATATGTTTGTGAACACAAGACAATTTAAGCTAGATTCCCATTCTTTGGGTGTCAAAATTTGAGTGACAGTAGTCATATTTACTTGTAATAATTTACAGGGGAAAATGCGTAAAATAGTAGATCGGTTGGAAATGATTGTTGCAGCCAGACTGAGAATCCTATGCTATGGGTTTCATATCTTTGTTCTGACATTCCCTCAAATTCGAACCGATATAAACGACGGGCCTCACAATCTCAAAGCGTTATCCATTGCCTTTTGTTCTGGTTTTTCGTTTCTCATAAAGCACAATTCATTCGACAGAAGAACACTGTTGAAGAAGAGCAGAAAAAAGTGTTGTCTATATTTAGACAAAGACGGCGATGGAAGGTTGAATATGGGCAAGTTTAGATTTTTTTAGTGCAAAATCGGTCATTTATCAGACAGCCATATTCAGCTCAACATCCGGATTCCTTACACCCTCGGTGAAGTTCAACTAATCAGCAAAGCAGCATCCTGTGTATATTCACCAATCAGATCATTTGTTTTACGCGGTTCTGGTATATTATCACGTGACAACAGGAGTGAGTGAGTAGGATTTGGTGTCCTTTTCAACATTTTTTTTTCAGTCATATCACGACGGTGCCTACATGTGCCAGAACACGAGAGTGTTCACAGTTCCTATTATCCTGGACACTGATCAGCCCAGCCAGTACAACAGATTCGTGTACACTGAAAGTGGGGGAACGCGGTCTGTTATACAAACATGTCAGGGTTTCGCCTTTGGCTCAAACAGAAATCTTGACGTTGTGTAGAGGGATACCTTACTGTCATCAGAATGACTCCACTGGTCATATCCTCGAAAAGTCTGATATTAAGCAGTAAATTCTGGATCGACGTTTCTCAGTCAATATCCTTATAGAATCTCAACACAATCTCATTTTCTACAATGCAGGTCTGTTTACTCTGTGTAACAGCCCTGCAGTCAGCTCCAGGCTGTACAGCTATTACTCGAACAGTCTGTCTGAAATAACAGTCAATGAATGGACGACTGTTTGGGGAGAAGCGCAACATTCTTAGGATCTCGATATATTTCGACGAAGACCGAGTTCATACGAAGAAAAGCTGGAGGAAAAACTCCTTGAAGTTCTGGCATGTCCAGAGGGAAACCACATGGGGTCGTCTCTCAAGTCAAAACAACGACGGATACGATCCAGGTGAATTCAGAGCAAGCAGAGGGGATGGAATATACAACACATTGCCTTGCGCCTAATATGGGTATATTCGGATAGGCCATGAGCATTCGCGATTGCTCTGTCTATTCTGCGAAGTCATAATACCTCTCACATTAATGGTGTTGGGATTTTGCACCTCAAGTGTACCGTGATCCGCCGCACGCGAGGCCCACCACATGGAATAGGGTGTGTTTCCGCTCACGTAGTCCTCGTTGTATTTCTCCGGAGATAAAATATATATCCAAATAAAATTGGTATTCCCTTGATTCTACCCCCAAAGGATCTCTTCCAATTTGAGGTGTTTCTCTGGGGTTTTTTTTGTCTCAAGCTGCTCCTCCACTGGTAACGGAGGTCATACAGCTTACATGCGCTGTTCGGAGTTTCGGCGTGATACTGAACTTTCAACATGGACGCCAATATTGATTCCTAACAGTGCGAGGTACTATGTCCTGAATTATAGTACGAGACCGTACCGAGTGAGATCATGAGGTCACGAATGCCCTTCGGGGCTTAGACCACTAAAAGATGGACATTGGCGGCAATGTTAACGTAATTGCATCACGTCGATTCCCCAATTAAGTTAAAGACTTCCATATTTCGGCAAGCAGTACTTTAATTCAAGGGCTACAACCTGACTAACTTCTTGGCGGGGGTGGCCCACCTAGATTTTGAGTTCCGTGCGCGCGCTTGTACAAATGACGTCATACATTTGACTTTTTTATCTGCCTTCAGAGAAAGCGGTGCAGAGGCACCCAAATAGTCCCTCTTTATCAACACCTTATTAGACCTTGAGTTAAAATCAAACTAGGAGCGAAACCGAGCACATACTCCAATCACCTACCACTGGCCTTCAATTATTCGTCGCAACAGAGACGGGGAAAAATATTAAAAACAATTCACATCTCTGGCAGAGGTTGCCTAAAGGGGGTCAACGGATCGAGACTTTTTTAGTGGTCTCATTCCTCCGGAATCGTTATGGCGTATAACATATCCCTCGTAGCACGGATTTGGTAGACGAGCCATGACTAGGGATAATGCACAATCTCTAAAAGTATCATATGTGTGGATTTGAATTTTCACTTACAGTCAACTCGTTCATACAGGCAGAAAATATCGAGCAACTAAGAGAATCATGATGAAAATACACAATGAGCGCGAAAAAAAGAAAAAAGAAGACAACTAAGAAACTGATAAGCTCACTACGAACATTATTTTTTAATCAATTGTAAGTAAGGCATGCAGATATAAAAGTATAAAACATGCAAAAATGAGACATGTTATTTTACAAATTATTAATGCCCAGCTTGGACCAATATTTGTTGATCTGTTTTCGTACATAGTCAAATATCGTTCACGTACCACTGTGTATTCGTACACACGAAAGTTTCCCTTGCTTTACTCGATTTAAACTCCCTTTTTTCACGAAATAGCACATGCTGCGGATTTCATTTAATGTCATAACTATAATCATAAAGCAATCGAGGTAGAATTTTCACATACTGTGTACATATATTTTACATTAAAACACAATTATTTTTTTTCAGGTTCTTTTATTTTTTCGAATTCATTCGCACCACATGTTTTTGGTACAAAATCCCGACTTATCCTATCATCTCTTTTTCGAAATTATGCCATTGAGAGTTTTTTTTTCATATTCGATTATCAGAACTCTTCTCAAATTTGCAGATCTGCGCATAATTTGATGCGCAACCATTGATGCCTTCCCCCAACACAGCCTAGCCTGGTTTGGGACTTCGGTGACCTTGGCCTTAAACTTTGACCTCAAATTCAACACGTTTCTTCTTCTCTCCAATGATAATCTTGTGTGTACATTTTCATTAAATATATTTAATGGAAAACTGAAATGAAGTAAAATTACAAAGCTGATCAGTTCTGTAACGTGTTCGAGTCAGTTTTGTAACGATAAGTAACGTTACGGGGCGAGGAAATTAAATACAAGGGCCATGGTTCTTTATAAAATGAATGAACGTTTATGGTATACAACTGTTGACTATATGCGTCGATACAAGATACGACAAATAATAAAGTTTCTATACAAACGTCGGTAGCTTGGTATGATAGCAAAAGGAAGCAAGTCCATTTTAAAATATGGCCGTACTACAGGCGAGTCGCACACAGTGGCTTGTTGTGTATGAAAAGGTGGGAAATAATTATATTCTTGAAACAAAATATATATATATATGTAATCACAACAACAACAACATCGACGAAGACACCCACTGCTACCCAAACCACTGTGGAGTCGCACTATATAGTGAGCCTTCATTGCTGTTCATTGCATTCCAGTTATATATTGGAAGACACAAACGTGCAATACTGAAACCCGCTTTATGATGAACCGTGTTATAATGAAGGACACGTGTATACCCATTAATTTGGGCAAAGTTTATGTGACACTTGTCCTTAGAATCAGCACGCTTCCAGTAAACCCAGTTCATTCTCATCAAACTTCACCAGGATGCCATTCTACATCCCTTCACCACTGCATTGGAGTCGTAATTCCTCTTGTTTGTACGATGTGGCAACCTGATACGAACAAGGAAATACAATACAGAGATTAATGTTATAACGAGGCACATAATGTACATAACGAGCAGAGTAATCATCAACTTTCTTCAATGATCCAAGTAACCTAGATGCTATTTGGAATGTCGCATATCGTTGACATCTCTAGCCAAACATGACTATTTACGAAACAATTCTACGTCAGAATGTAGAAGGCATTCTTCCCACCACACAGTCAAAGCAATGGAGATAGCGGACACAAAAAAAAGTGTCGCCAGTATCACCAATAAATGGTGATGAGTTAGGGCCTTCACCATATTCCATAATCACCATTATATGGTGACGGCCATCGCCATTTATTGACGATGACCTAAAATCTACAGTCATTGCTCGTCGTAATTTATTGGTGATGACCAGGCCGCATCACCAATAAATGACCTCGTCACCATTTGTCCCCACCAATAAATGGTGATGACAGAGCCTCGTCACTGACAAATGGTGATGGGGCACCAATTTTTCTGACTGTGCATGAAGAACTATCCAGTATTCCGACGATTGGACTACTGGTACGGGGTCATTTTCCAACCACTGAATGATAATAGTATTGTTATCCAACAAATGGTGTTTGAAGCACCGGACCCAAAATGTTTTGAAATACGGGAAATTGAAGGTCACTGTACTTCAAGGGATAGGGAGTGTGGCATGAAAGTTTGCAATAAGCATTGAAAAAGGTAGAGAATAATGCCCACTTAATAGGTTAGAGAGAACCACTTCTCTAAAATGGAGGTAAAAAAGGTCGTCTTCGTCCAACAAATTCAAGAAGATATCGAGTGAAGATCGAGACATCCGCCCTAAGCGAACATGGAACATTGGCGACCGCATCAGATGGTATTAAAAAAACAAATTGTCGATTATCTAATTTGCATCAGAATAGACGACATGTTTGTTCTCTATTAACAGCTAGACTATGGACACTTTCATTGTTTAATCACTGTTACGACCTGTAACAATATATACGGTAAGTCTCCTGGAGATTTTGGAGCGTTATGATGGGGTGGTTCTCCCTGACCTGCTTAAGGAAGCTGTGGTCAGTAATGTAGAACTGCTCGCTTTAAAGCTTCAGTATAGATGTTGACCTTCTATAAAATTTGAGTGAGTGAGTGAATAGGCTTTAACGTCGCTTTCAACATTTTTTCAGCTATTTCACGACAGGAAAGGGAATGGAGGGGAGAGGGAGGAGAGGGGGTACCTACTTGTAACAGAGCAGACCTATGCTGCCATTTTATAGTGCTGTCCCACTTAAATATCATGTCGTAGACAGACATGACACCCCACTCAGTCACATTATACTGACACCGAGCGAACCAGTCCTTGTTCTATCCTCTTAATGCTGAGCGTAAGCGAGGAGGCAACAAGTTCCATTTTTCAAGTCTTTGGTATGACCCGGGCTGATGGGATTGAATCTAAAATTTAGGTCAGGATCAGACATGTTCGACGGATTCTACTCAGAGAGGCACATATATATCTTCAGTACCTGGTTTTCGGAAGGATGATTCTAATCCGATACTAAATATGCTAACGGCAGTGAACGTCTTCTTTTACTTGACCTTGTGAAAATAGGTCAAGGTGAGACATCTTTGATAGGCTTGTGGTAGGCCCCCTACATTACTAGCTGCTTATAATTATCCCAGATTATTTGACCTTGTAAAAATAGGGCAAGGTCAGTCATCCGAAATGAACTTCTTGTCAATAATCACATATATCTGTCATATAAATATAGAAAGGCTATCTATAATTCTGAGAAAAAAAAATAATGATATCATACTAATAGCAACTTCACGCAGTACATTAATTGGATACGGCCGGACTCCCCAAAAGACGACGGACGGCGACAATACCTTTTGACAAAAATTGGTTGAGGGCTATAAACAAAATGTCTTTATCAATGATTACCTTGGAACGCAATTCATTGAGATATGAGGTATTATTTGTGCATGAACTTTTGTTGAAATGAACTCTCGTTTAATTCATCGTTATGTATAATGGACGTGGCGTGGGTAGCGCGATTTTTGCTCCCCTGAGCTGCGGCTATAGAGTGCCAAAAATAAACATTTTGTTGTATACTCACAAGCAACGCAATGAGTCTTGAGCAGAAAACCCCTATTTCTCTTCGTAATCATGAAGATCGAGCAGAACCAGAACTGAATATAAAACTCGATCCTCAAGCATTTTCACAGAGTAGAAATAGTAGGCGTTTTCACTTATAAATGAGCAATTTTGCACAAATAAGCTACTTTTCGACTCTGCAATTCGAGAATCATAGCACTGAATGTGTTGTAATTATTCTGATTATACAACACGTTGATGTGCTGCATGCCACGGATAATTCTTTAACACGTAATATTTGATTTTTGGCACTTCAACCGCAAATCGTGGGGGCAAAATCTCTCTAAACCGCGCCACGTCCTTTCAAGGGACTAATTGATTTGCCAAATCTATTTCGTAACGGAGGCGAGAATGAAACTACTGTAGAGTTAAAATTATATGACTGAGATGATGAACATGGCTGAATAAATAAAAAACTATGTTGGAATTTTTGGCATTTAATCTTTGATCTAATTTTACTGAAAAATAATCTGTTTTTACAATTTTTTTATATGAATACGTCCGCAAAACTATGAATTAAAATTATCGTATCCATTTATTCTGCTACGTACGAACGATAAATAAAACATTCCTAGGCAATTAGGTCAAACAAGTCATGATAACATAAAACTGAACATTGAATAACATTAAAAACATCGTTTCTAATTAATTGGGTTGCGATATGCGTATACGACGAAAAGCCCAAATCAAAGTATCGTCACAATCAGACAGACTGGATACTTAGCCTATGTTTATGTTAAGTAACACTGTTGAGGTAATCTCTATACCTATTACTCATTGCTAAAAATGTCGATGACTCCCATCTAGGGGCTCCTCTTTGCCCAGCGGGTATCAGCCAATCCCATAATACCCCGCACATGGACAACCCAGGTTTTCATATCTAAACACAAGCATAGCATGTAAAGACACAACCAGTATGCGCCTGAGAAAAGACGATGTCGGGAATCGATGAGAGAAGCCATGCAGGCAGTTGAAACATTGCTGGGATGCTGTGAATCCGACGTCTCTGGCACTGCGAGTAGATCTGGGCGATCCTGCAATATGTGTGGGTAGTATACGATTACATCGCTAAGATTACTGAACCACGTCTTTGTCGTCCAGGCTGGAACGATTAGAATGATTAGGCAAGTCCCGCTCCTGCATGATCTTGTTGAGAACCATGGGAACTAGAATGGCTGGGGAATAGGCGTCTGCGTACAACGTGGACCACCGAGTACCAAGTCGTTCAACTGCCATTACGTCGGATGAGACAAAGTCCGCAAGCGCGTTCCGTATACCCGGAATATGTGCCGCTCGTAGGATCACCTGATGCGCTATGCACCAATGGAACATTTTCCAGGTCATAATACATTACTGGGGATGCAGTCCCAGTTTATGTACGCGACCACTGTCGAGCTGTCCAAACGGAGCAGAACAACTTTCCCCTGTTTCAGAGCTAGGAAGACTGCTTTCATATCCAAGAGATTGATATGCAGAGATCGATCCTGCACAGTACTCGTTCCCTGTGCTTGGCTCTCGCCCAGATGAGCTCCCCAGCCGCCCATGAAGGCGTCCGTAAATATGATTGGATCAGGTTCCGAAGAATGCAACGATGCCATGAGGTTGTCCCGGTTCCGCCACCAGCTCAGCGCCTGTAAAAGAACTGAACATATCGGACTTGGTTTGTTCAGATGTCCCGTGCATTCAAAAGCATGTTAGATACTTCTGAATTTGTCTGCGTCGAAGTAGACCGCAATGCACAGCTTCGCTTAGACTGACCAGTGGTATCAAAAGTCACAGAAACTCTCGCGCCGCAAGTGTCTGGAAGGTGTAAAACGCCAACAGAACTTCTTCAGGCTGATTTAAGGCGAAAGGCGATGGCCAGATCAGGAGATCGAATTGTATCCCCAGATGAATGAATAACTGTCATGGCGTAAGCGCAGATTTAGTTACGTTGACAATCCAGCCGCTAAAAAAAGTATGGAATAATGTCAACCCGTTCGAATTGGTAACCGTCGATTCCGACGGACCTTTGACCAGCCTGTCATCGACACAGGTACCGGTGTCCACACCAGGCCTACGTGGGAAAACTGTGAGAGCATCCACTACCCGTGTGAAAACTCAAGGGGCTGAGGTAATTCCAAATGGCAATGCCAGAACTTCCAGTACATTGACGAGCAATCCGTGTGGATTGGTACTTGGAAATACGCGTCCTAAAAATCTATTGACGAGGCCTACATACCGCACTGATATAAAAATATCCGTTTTCAACGTTTCGATCCGAATAAACGGTTGAGGACCCGTATCTTGAGGACCGGCCAAAATCACCCAATTTTCTGGGACACCAAAATAGCCTGGCATAAAACCCGATCCGTTGACTGATCCGTCACCTTTCATACAACCGCTTTGTCCATGAGAAAGAACACCTCGTCCCGTATAACAGATGTCTGTTCCGGTTTCTGAGTTAGCAGGGTTACCAGTGACGTATATGTCAGCAGGGGCGGATATCCATCCGGCATCCCTCCCTTATAATCTGCCGTGTTAGGTCTTCCACCTGTTCGTGAAATTCATCAGACTGCCCCCTATCGGGTTGCGACACAAGAGCGACATGTCCTTCTCGACTTCTTCAGGACCATACTCTTGTTTCGGTTGCCCCTTTTACTCTTTTTCGGCCTCGTAAAACCGGTAGCCTTAGAAGTGGGCTTGCAACCGTTAGCATTGCACCCTGGATGTGACTCGCGTCAGTAAGTCCAATCCTGTTGCAGTCTCCAACTGCATTCAACGGTAAAACCCAATCTGATTAAAACAAGATCTACAAAATCCGCTACCCATCTTACTTGTCGCTGTTGCAGATCTGGGAACAACAATCCCGTTTTTGTGTTGACCAATCACATACCATCTCTTCCATTTTGATATGTTTGAAACATCAGGTTCAGACCACAACTGCCTCGGGGGAGAGAGATTATGCACAGAGAAAGTTCTCTTGTAATTTTTCAATATATCTAAAGTCTATTCATATTCATCCAACATCATCATATTCATCCAACATCATCTTGCTATTAATATATATATATCGCATAGTCAGCTAGCCTGTTTCGGTGACTGTTTCGGAATACTTTAACATTTCACCACCGACCTAAATTTTGCGCATTCTATATTCACATTATGCAACTCCCGAATCACTATAGTATCACCCTATTCTAAATTTTACAGGTAACAGCAATTCATGTCCTGCCTTGCTCTTAACAGTGTTAAGACCAATGCTTGCCCTAGTCATTGTTTTGTTTTTCTTAATTAGGCATGCAGTTCTCTATACCATTGTTATATTAATTTCCCGCGAAGCTCACCATTTCTTTTCTCTCTCTCTCACAAGAGTTTATGTCTTTGACATCAGCTCTTAATCTCCTTTCTTTTAAATTCCTTTGTTTTGAGGTTTGTCACATTGTCGACTGTATTTTTAAATGTCTCAACTGCAAGTTTGTACAAGTTTCTTATATGTCTAAATTGAATGCCCCTTCGACACTGTCCGTGCAGGTTCCAAACACCCTATTATGCAGCCCATTGATTACTTACGTATTTAAATACTTCAACGCGTAAATTCTTTATCAACCAGACATGAATCCGCTGAGCGAACTCCCGTTTTACAATGCTGACATAGATGTTGATTCCACCCTGAACGCACAGCATGATCGACTTTTAGACGGCTTTGAATATATGTGTTTCAACCCAATACAATTAAATTACCCAGAAAGCTCTACATATGTAACCGATGACACAGAAGGTGAAGTTTCCCACTGGGAGAATATCAGCTCGCACCAGTCTAATTACTATTTTGAAGATCAATTTGAATCTTTTATAACTTCTAATTCTATCTCCGACAAGAAATGCCTTTCTACACTGCATATTAATGCCAGGAGCATAAAAAAAACATTTCAGTGAAGTCTTATAATTTAAATTTTCATTTTTCCATTATAGGAATATCTGAAAGCTGGCTGGATCCATCCACTGAAACATTATATTCAATTCCTGGTTATCAACCCTTTCCCCTCTCAAGAAACACACAAAAAGGTGGTGGCGTAGTCCTGTATATCAAAGACGAATTTAACGAGTGTAAAATCCGCGAAGACCTTAACAACATGAATCTCTATTTATTGAGGTGAAAAATAATAATGATTCCTACGTAATTAGAATTATCTATCGCCCACCTGGAAAGAATGTTGACAATTTTAACTTAAATTTACTTTCTATGTTAAACAGCCTAAAGCCCGAGAATAAGAAATGCATCATTATGGGAGATTTTAATATCGATCTTTTTAAAACTAGTCATCATGGCCCATCCAAAGAGTTTATGGAACTTATGAAATCATTTTACTTTTTCCCCAAAATCACGAAACCCACTAGAGTAAAATCTCATTCCGCTACACTAATTGATAATATATTCACAAATTTTCATGAAGAAGATCTGGGTTCTGGTATTTTACTCTCTGATATCACTGATCACTTTCCTATATTTCAAACAACAAATTTTCTTCCACCCTTACCCAATCATTCAAAGGCCAGTTTCAAATCTCGCAATATAAACCCTGTCTTAAAAGCGCTGTTTGAAGATAGAATAAAAGAGGTGGATTGGCAGCATGTCATGGACGACAGCGATGCTAACAATGCTATGACCAGTTTCTTGGATACCTTCAATAATCTATATAACGAATGTTTTCCAATAACAATAAAAGGTAGACATACTCAAAAAGTTAAAATAATCAAACCATGGATTACCTCCTCTTTACTCCGATCAATTCAAGAGAAAAATAGACTATATAAGCTGCATATATCGAAGAAAAACCATGACATAACCCGAGAATTCAAACTGTATAGAAATAAATTGAACCATACACTTAAACTAGCTAAGAATAAATACTATGAACAGAAATTTAACGAATCTTATAATGATATTAAGGGTACCTGGAAAATTATTAATGGATTACTGGGACGGAAAAAATCCAGCGCTCTCCCGAATGTCTTTAGTTTTAATGGTAGAGACGTAACGGATCCCACTGTAATTGCCACAAATTTCAATAACTATTTCTCCTCAATTGCTTCAGATCTAGCCTCGAAAATTCCACCCTACCAAAACGATTTCAAAACCTATCTAAATAATTCATATAACAATGATTTCAAATTCGAACCATCTACGCCGACTGAAATCTATGAAATTGTATCTTTACTTAAAAATGGATCGCCTGGTATTGACGATATACGTATGCCACTGATAAAACCGATAGCGAGCTTAATTTCCACTCCCATGTCGCACATAATTAACCTCTCCTTTCAAAATGGAAATGTTCCCACTGACCTTAAGATTGCTAGAATCACTCCCGTCTACAAGTCTGGCAACAAAACTCTAGCTGAAAACTATCGACCAATTTCTGTCCTACCATGCTTTAGCAAAATATTTGAAAAACTTGTGGTTTTAAGGATGGTTAACTATCTAGAAAAGGAGATGATCATCTGCCCAAATCAATTCGGATTCAGATCAAATCACTCAACATTCCATGCTGTTCTATCTCTGTACGATAAACTCATTGCTGCTAAGGAATCAAAACAGTTCAGTATCTCTACATTTTTAGATCTTTCTAAAGCATTCGATACAGTCAACCACGAAATTCTCCCACATAAACTGGACTACTATGGTTTTCGTGGTGTTACAAACAAGTGGTTCCGCAGCTATCTTTCCTCCCGATCCCAGTGTGTATGTTTCAACGGTACTCTTTCCTCGCTAAATTCTATTAACACTGGTGTTCCGCAAGGATCAATATTAGGCCCCATACTGTTCTTAATATACATAAATGATATCGCCATGGCCACATCCGTTCTTGACATTAATCTGTTTGCTGATGATACTAGTGCTACCCTATCTGATTCCGATCCTATAAGACTTGCTGAAACTATGTCACGTGAATTAGAAAAACTTAAGGATTGGTTATCATGCAATAAACTTTCGTTGAATTTGAAGAAAACAAAATTTATTTTCTTCAAACCGAACAGATCCCCAAATACGTATATCCCGAAGGTAATAATATCTGGTTTCGAAATTGAATCTGTCACTAATTTTAAATTCCTTGGTGTGTACTTTAACGAAAAATTGAACTGGCAGACTCATATCGATGAAATCACCTCTAAAATATCGAGAAACATTGGTGTTATCAGCCACATACGGAACTGTCTTAACAGAAAAACTCTGATTATGCTATACTATTCCTTGTTCTATTCTTATGTATCTTACTGTAACTTGGTCTGGGGAAACACTTTTCCGACTCACCTCAAGCCACTTGTGATCTTGCAAAAAAGA
The DNA here is from genome assembly GCA_036873755.1 of Hanleya hanleyi. Taxonomy (NCBI): domain Eukaryota; kingdom Metazoa; phylum Mollusca; class Polyplacophora; order Lepidopleurida; family Hanleyidae; genus Hanleya; species Hanleya hanleyi. The sequence continues at coordinate 16,784 of JAVTVY010020060.1, forward strand.
ATTATTCGTATAATAACGTCCAGTACTAAATATGCACACTCTAATCCCTTAATGAAACAGCTGAATGTCATCCAGCTAAATAAAATAAATGATTACCTGGTATTATCATTTACCCACAGATTTTTTAATAATCCTCTCTCCATCCCAATCAAATATTCAAATTACTTTACAAAACTTTCTGAAGTCCACTGTTATCCAACCCGTCAAGCCAATCTTAATCTTTATAGGCCACGAGTGCTGTCCAACTTATCATTCTATTCAACGAAGTCGAAGGCTCCGCGTATTTGGAACGTCTTGCCTCTGCATTTAAAGTCTTGTCTATCCCAGTCACTTTTTAAAGCCCGCCTAAAAGTCTATCTTATGTAACACCTCAGTGTATATTGTTTAACAATAAGATTTTCGAAGGTGCACTCAATTTTCTTTTCGTCTTTCATTGACATTGCACTAACTTCCAATGCTGTAGACATGTGACAATTTCCTCTTTTAAGTAAAATCGTTATTATTTACTTAGGCCACCGAGCTCAAACAACATTTTTTTAAAATTATATTATAATCAGAGCTCAGCAATGTGACTCAGTCTATTCACCATCATATTATTTAATATTTCTATATGTACTTCCTGCCAATATAATATTATACGTATTAGTATTTGGGATATAACAAGCCCTCTGGGGTTTTATTCCCGCCAATCTCAGTTGTTCAACAATAATCTCTGCATATATATATATACTCTTATATTGTACATACTGTATGGTGATTAAAGATTCATTCATTCATCATCGTTTCTTGAAAAAAAATGTTTAGGTTGATGAAACAAGCTAAAATATGAGGAGATGAGTTTTACTTTCTATATTATATACCTGTCGCCCCTCAACGCAGCACGAGACGGTTTGAAATGTCAAACTCAGACAACAACTGTGTCGAGGAAGACAGGTCGACCTCGTGATATTATGCATAGAGAAATATCTCTTGTAATTGATCGATATATCTACATTATATTTATGTTAAACGAATATCATCATCGTTTCTAGGGAATAGAATATTGATCTGATGAAACAGGCAAAAACAGACAGTTCTTTTTAGGTCTATTTTTCAGATTGTGATAGAACTCGGACGGAGTTGGGGTACTTTAAGTCCCACAGGTCGTGGAATGGCTCCCGCTCCCAAGGCTCGTAAACGGGCCACAACGTCGCCAACCGTTCTTTGTAGGGCAACGGCGTGCGATGAATAAGTCATGTACAGCAGATGTCTGAACGCTCGTATCTTCGACCGGGCAGACCATTCTTCTATGATTTTATGTGTCGAATCGGTTGGATGCGAATTCTCTCGATTCTGACCGCTGTTTAGAAAAAAGGAAGGTTGGCGCCCAACCTTCGAAGACATCTTCAACCGCTTGAATTCGGTCGGAGGGCCACTGAAGAGCTCCGTATACCAGACGGTACCGATCGCAAGGAACCCTTACCCTTTCCTTGGGATACCGTAGAAAGCGTATCAAAAGTTTGGTCTACGAAGGAGACCAGCTCTAACCAACAACTGCTCATTGACCGAGCCGAGATCTGAGTCAAACGACGACACCCGTAGGGTGCGACCATCGGGACTGGACATCTGCTTCAAGCGGCAGAATGCTATGACCCTGAACATCGTTGCTGTTGAAGGGACCCGTAGGTCGCGCATCGAAACCAACGCGGCCGCCAAATGAGGACAGTACTCGAACCCGTGGGCCTTTGTGGGTGAACTTCAATCAACATCGAATTCGTGGTCTTCGGCGGGCTTTGTCACTCCGCCAGAATCTACGCCATCCCTGTCCGATGCATTTCCCGGAAGAATCCGATAAGGTTCTACGGTTGCATTCCCGGCTGCCGAGCCGGCATCCTCGGGAGCGGACAATACAACAAACCGGGACAGTACGGTATAATTAGAACCGTGCAAAGCCTTACCAAGATCTTTCGGCTTGCGCGAGCCACGTTTCTTGGTCGAAGTAAACAAAACCGGCTATTCCGGTACATCAAACCTCGCACATTACAAATGTATACAAAATCAATATGAGCGAATGTTGACCGACAGCAACAGTACGCCACACATTATTTGATATAGTTCCCAGTGCATATTGTTTACATGTGTAAAGGATGAAGATTTTAGGCGCTATCGGGATTCGATCCGGGGTCCCCTTAATTGCCACACCAGCGATCCACCGACTTCGATAAAGGGAAATTCCCACTAGCTGTAAGCTAGTACAAGCACTGGTACAAGTACCTCCCGTTACACCCCTCCCCGTCTAAATCCTGTCCCCTTCCGAGATCAGCCCAGGTTCTCTGGTCCAGAGCGTCACGCTTTATGAACCAGTGGTCACGGCACCAATGTAAAGGATGAAGATTTTAGGCGCTATCGGAATTCGATCCGGGGTCCCCTAACTTGCCACAACAGCGCTGACTGAGCTCAAGGGAAATTCCATTTAGCTCAGTCGATAAAGCGCTGGTGATGAAAGTACGGGAACCCCCGGATCGAATCCCAATAGCGCAAAAATCTTCATCCTTTACATTATCCTGGTCACGGCATCAATGTAAAGTGGAAGATTTTAGGTGCTATCGGGATTCCATTCGGGATCCCCTAACCCCTAACAGTCACTCTACCGACTGAACCATGGGGAAATTCCCGCTAGCTGTAAGCGCCTCCAGTTACACATGTACATGCACATCTATGTAAAGACAAGTTCAACCTACTGAGATACATTTACGAATGCGGGGGAGAGAGGTTATGCACAGAGAAATGTCTCTTGTAATTTATCAATATATCTAAAGTCTATTCATGTTCATCGAATATCATCATCGTTTCTTGAACAAAAAATGTTTAGGTTGATGAAACAAACTAAAATATATGAGGAGATGAGTTTTACTTTCTAATCCTGTCGCCCCTCACCGCAGCATGAAACTTGTTTGAAACGTCAAACTCAGATCACAGCTGCGTCACGCAGACAGGTTAACCTCGTGATATTATGCACAGAGAAATGTCTCTTCTAATTGATCGATATATCTACATTATATTGATGTTAATCGAATATCATCATCGTTTCTAGAGAATAAAAAGATCTGATGAAACAGACTAAAACAGACTTGTCAGATGGAGCATTCGTTTAGGTCTATTTTTTCAGACCATGGTAGAACTCTGACTGAGCCTGGGGTACTTCAAGTAAGTCCCCGCTGCCAACCGTCTATAGCACAGATTGTGGAATGGCTCCTGCTTCCAAGGCCCGCAAACGGATCACAACGTCGTCAACCGTTCTTTTTAGGGCAACGGCGTGCGACGCATACGTCATGTGTAGCAGATGACTGAACGTTCGTATCTTCGACCGGGTAGACCATTCAGACGCGTCTTCTTCTATGATTTTACGTGTCGGATCGGTTGGATGTGAATTATCTCGATTCTGACGGCTGTTTAGAAAGAAGGAAGGTTTGCGCCCAACCTACGAAGCCATCTTCAAACGCTTGAATTCGGCCGGAGGGCCACTCCGAGCTCCGTATACCCAGACGGTGCCGATCGCAAGGAACCCTTACCCTTTCCTTGCGATACCGTAGAATGCGTGTCAAAAGTTTTGTCCACGAAGGAGACCAGCTCTAACGCGAGTAGCTCCGGCCGATGAGCGGGGGGATAATCTGTTAGTCTTCCACTTAAAGGGCCTAAGGCTTAACGGGCACCTGCTGCTTAGTGCTCGTATAGACCACAAAGCTTGAAGACTTAATCAAAGAGGACATATACCCAATCGTTAGAAGCGGGGCACCAGCCGGCAATCTCTGCGTGGCTGCATCCCGTAGAAGTGCCACATCAGCGTTACCATCGACGACGTCCTCTTGCTCCGGATCATTGTCAAAGGGTGAGATGGATTCCTATGCGAACGACAACAACTGTTCATCGGCCGAGCCGAGATTTGAGTCAAACGACGACCGGGATGCACCCGAAGGGCGCGACCATCGGGACTGCTTCAAGCGCGCTGTTGAAGGGACAGGACCGTTACCGAGACCCATAGGTCGCGCATCGAAACGGACGCGGCCGCCAAATTAGGACATCACTCGGACCCGTGGGCCTTTGTAGGTTGAACATCGATCGACATCGAGTTCATTGTCTTCGGCGGGCTTTGTCACTCCGTCTGTACCTACGCCATCCCTATCCGATGCATTTCCCGTGAGAATTCGAAAAGGCTCTACGGTTGCATTTCCGGGTGCCGAGCCGGCAGCCTCGGGACCGGACAATACAACAGACCGGGACAGTACGGTATTATCAGAAACGTGCAAAGCCTTACCAAGAGCTTTCGGATTGCGCGAGCCACGTTTCGTAGTAAACGAAGCCGGCTATTCCGATACATCAAACCTCGCACATTACAAATGTGTACAAAATCAATATGAGCGATTGTTGACCGACAACAGCAGTACGCCACACATTATTTAGTATAGTTCCCAGTGCATATTGCTTACATGTATAAAGGGTGAAGATTTTAGGCGCTATCGGGATTCGATCCGGGGTCCCCTTAATTGCCACACCAGCGCTCTACCGACTGCGCTAAAGGGAAATTCCCGCTAGCTGTAAGCTAGTACAAGCACTGGTACAACCTCCCGTTACACCCCTCCCCGCCTGAATCCTTTTTCCTTCCGAGATCAGCCCAGGTTCTCTGGTTCAGAGTCTCACGCTCCATGAACCAGTGGTCACGGCACCAATGTAAAGGATGAAGATTTTAGGCGCTATCGGGATTCGATCCGGGGTCCCCTTACCCCTTACAGTCACTCTACCGACTGAGCCACAGGGAAATTCGCGCTAGCTGTAAGCTAGTACATGCACAGGTACAAGTGCATCCCGTTACACACATACATGCACATCTATGTAATGACAAGTTCAACCTACTGAGATACATTTAAGAGTGCGAAGTTTTGTCAAACAAAGCTACAGTGCTTGTAACTTGTCCAGAGTACATAAATGTAAGCACACAACGCGGCATTTGTACTAGAACAAACAACACAATAAAAACTGTGTAACTTCATAGATACCGATGCTAATCTTAACCCAGGACTAACGTAGCTACACTGTAAATAAATCGGACTCCGACGTGTTCTGAGAGTGTTCAAGATTGGATACGCGTGTTAAAGTTGTGAATACTTACGTTTGGGTTCAAACTTTGAATGTGCGTGTTCTACATTTGAATAACTGCATTAACGGTTTGAATGCTAAAGTTCAAAATTAAACATGGAAGTTAACAACTTGAACATGGAAGTTAACAATTTGAACACAATTATGCGTTCAGTAAGTGTTGCAAATTAGGCGTTCAATAAGTGTTCTGAAATTGATCAGTTGCGCACAACAGATTGTATGGAAGTCTTAGGAATTCGAGCCGTGGATTTCTTTCCCGTGTTGGACAAGTACACATCCTCATGCATATATTAGTATTCGATTGGAATGCCGAATAAATTCTTATATGACACATGAGGCCCGCCCATGCGAAAAACAATTGTACATTTGATATTACAACAATTACAGTGAAAACTGGCAAGACAATAGGAAAATATGAATCGGTTAAGGTCAGGGCGATCCCGCTCTCGAAACTGGAGGTAAAAAGGGTCGTTATTGCTCAATAACTTTTGATTCATATATAAACAATGCTTCAAAACTTCAGGCCCATTAATCTATCTATTGTTCCTTGTCCTAAACTTAATTTGCCATTTGAAGAACCAGTCAATGTTGTTTAAACAGCGCGACAGATGTTTGTGCTATTATTATGCAAATTAGATAAATGACAATTTTTTTGTACTACCATGTGATGCGGATATATATGTTTGCGTGCGCCTCATTGGGATTTTGTCGAATTCATTATGTGAACTGATTTATTGGGCAAAAAAGACCGTTTTTACCTCCATTTTAGAGAGCGGGATTGCCCTAATCTGATAAATATAATAAACCATACTAACTAGGAGGACAGGAAAACGTAAGTCCAGGGAAATATCCAATCCGTTTAAGGATAGATTTGAAAGACGTGACCTAGTTTTTCTGCCAAGGGGGAAACTGGGTTGCCAGCAGCAAGGTACTATGGAATTTGCGGGGACCCGTTGGACAATAGAAGGGGTGATCTACCGACTTTTCTAGCAATTGGGGATTACCCAGCAATGTTACATAATATATTAATCAAAATTACAATGTACGAGAAACTATTTAATCCAGGACACTTCGAGACACTGACAAATTATATCCATCTCGAAAACCTGGATCTAGGGATGGGATGCTGGCCACTCCTTGTAACTCTATCAGTCCTTGATTCCGCCCCACCTCCTTACAAATATTTTCTTTATCCCTGCAACTTGGGAGCTGAGACTAACCCCACTTTATATTTAGGTCAAGTTTGTTCATGCACAGAAGGCATTTTCAGCCATTTTTATTCGGTCCGATTAAATTCGGTCCGATTTATAATTTTCCCCGCCTCTTGCATATCGCTCCAATATAGATTTTTAGCCCACCATCACCAGATGGCGGGCTGTTCAAATCGCTTTTCGTCCGTCGTCCGTCCGTCGTCAGTCCGTCATCAGTCCGTTCGTAAACAATTTTTGTTATCGCGATTTCTCAGGAACTACTTATGGATCTTTCTCAAATTTGGTACACAGGTTCCCCTTGGGTTCTAGTTATGCAAGATACCTTTTCTGGTCCAATTCAAAAATCCAATATGGCCACCAGGCAGCCATCTTGGTTTTCTCCATGAAACCGTATCGCAATTTCTCAGGAACTACTGCATGGATCTTTCTCAAATTTGGTACACCGGTCCTTAGGGTCTCGATATGCAAAATACCTCTTTCGGTCCAATTCCAAAATCCAATATGGCCACTAGGCAGCCATCTTGGATTTCCCCATGAAACCTTATCGCAATTTCTCAGGAACTACTGCATGGATCTTTCTCAAATTTGGTACACAGGTTCCCCTTGGGGTCTAGTTGTGCAAGATACCTTTTCTGGTCCGATTCGAAAATCAAATATGGCCACAAGGCAGCCATCTTGGATTTCCCCATGAAACCTTCTTATTGCGATTTCGTAGGAACTACTGCATGGATCTTTGTTAAATTTGGTACACCGGTTCTCCTTTTCATCTAGTTGTGCAAGATACGATTCCTGGTCTGATTCGAAAATCCAGTATGGCCAACAGGCGGCCATCTTTAATTTCCCCTTGAAACATTGTTATCGTGATTTCTCAGGAAATATTTCATGAATCTTTCTGAAATTTGGTACACAGGCTGAAGTCCCACATGGGGCCTAGTTGTGCAAGATACCTTTTTTGGTCCGATTCGAAAATCCAAGTTACGCTTTAAATTAATACGGTATTTCCGAGTTGTGACGTTGCATCACAAGAGTCGGCGGATCACACGGTGGGGCATATTCTATATATTGACTATAGAGAATATCCATACCTTCACCTTCCATATCAAGGAGTTTAAATAATTCGGAATTAAAATGTATTTCTTCAAATTTAAAATCAGTTTTCTTTAGTCCATGCAGTAGCAAGTGAACTGCCCCACCCTTTCATTTGCCAGCGGGTCGTCTACATGAAGGGACGTCACTGTTGTGACTCAACGTCACAACTCGACAACTGCAGACTACTGCATGTTTCGATCCAAGGGAGATAAACAGGATTCAGGCACTTTCTAAGTTTCAACATTACTGCGCAGACCGGATCCCTTCAGTATTAAGTATTGTACCATCTTACTATTTTCCAGCATGATATCTTAAAAGAGATATCTCAAACTAGCCCAGTAAACAGAACAGAATTAGCATTCGTTCCTAATTATAAAATCTTAAGTATGTTTCATAGCTCATGCCAAAGTGTTAAAGAGATCGGTCTTCGATTCCAGTACCCAATGATGACACGTGCAAAAAAATAAATAAAAAAAATACTACAAAACGAAGGCGAAGGATCCTCCGTACGTGTACATTCACTTTCAGACTAACTTTGCTCATTTCTCTTGTATTATAACAACCGACATAAGTACAGTTTCTAGAAATCTTGAAACTCCTGAAACTTAGATTATATCTTGCTGTTTTTCAGTGTCCGTTTTTTGATCCTTTTCGCTCAGATTTGAAATTCTGTAAACAAAATTACAAATCAATCATTTGTTCTAGTAACAATGGACACAAAGATCCTCTTGTCATTAGCTCACAATTATCGGACAATGGTGGGCGCCAAGATCCTTCAGGATCTCTCGTCAGATTATCTAGTTTTATTTGCAAAACAAAAAATTGCGAAAAAAATAACTGAAGCAAAATAAAAAAGTTTTTCGCATTTTTGTCTACAGGAGAACATCAGAAATATCAAAAATAATAAAGAATAAACCTGTCTCAGGGTCAACAGTCGAGACAGCTTGGAATACTTTTCCGATAGAGATCTAAACTGTACCATGAGCGTTTTAGCGATGATTTGAACTACATATATGCAATGTATTATGGGGCGATCGGATACACTATTACTTACCACAATGCCCTTTCTGTTTAACACAATCTCGACGATGAGAGCTACAACTGCGATGACGATCCCAATAAGAACTAATACAAAAACCATGGCGAAATCCTTCAACGTGAGTGCTGCCTGACCGCCGGTGAAAAAAGGTCTAGCGGAACCCCCGTGGTGTGTGTCGCTGCACTCGTCACGGAACCACTTCCGTCGGAGTAAATCTAGACGATCTGACTCTTTCAACATCAACATGGCCCGAGTCAACTCCGAGCATAATCCGCTCCCTTTTCTGCAAGCGAATGCATAGCCATTGTCTGTGAGAGGCGCCCCAGTCACCAATAGGTCACATGGCTTACGGAGTGCCGCATATTCCGCCGTCGGACTTTCCGTTATGAAGGCGTATTTACCTTCGGATTGGCGGACTCGTTGGATTCCCTCGGCTGTCGTTTTGCAAAATACAGACTTGTCTTGATTCATCTTCTCCCACATCATGTGTCTTGTAGGGATCTTCGAATATTTGAAAAGAGACAGAGTACTGCCGCCAGCGATTGTACCGTAAGAGATACCAGATTTAGCCAAATCATCAAATGTCCGTATGGTGTGGTCTGTCGGTGTGTATCTTGTGAGGACAGTTCCGGTGAGTGAAGCTGTGTAGGAGAGTAGCAGGAAGACGGTGAATGCCCACCATACTCCAGCGATTATCCTCCCGGAAACGGAGCGAGGTGCCACACGATAACCTGGGAAAAGACAAATACATACAAACCGTAAACGCCGTTTTTTCCTCTTGCGAAAAAGGGGACAATTAATAACCGCCAATTGAACGGTGGGAGTGGATAGTATATAAAGAGGTTCCAGACAGTTTGAAAATAAAATGTCATTTTTCTTATATTTCTATAAGAGGGAGGGAGGGAATTTGGCTTAATGTCACACTCAAGTTTGTTTCACTCATATGGAGACAGTCAGTTTGGTTGGTGGAGGAAGTCGGAGTACCCGGAGAGAACCACCGCCCTTCGGTAAGTAACTGACAAACTTTCACACATGGACCAGCTGGGCTCGAACCAGTGCCGGTTCAGCGGTGTGAGGCTAGCGGTCACCAGCGAAGCGCCTTAGACCACTCGGCCACCGAGGGCCCCCTATTTCAATAAGAGGTAGCACTAACCTTCAACATTCAAAATAAAGGCTTACTTTTGCATAATCGAGGAATTCATATGGTCAATTATTAGGGTTTAACCACACACTATTATATGAGATTAGATAGGAATGCTATGAAAAATGCCTATATCTTTATAGATGAAACACATATTTTCTAAGAAGATAAAATGTCATTTGCTCCAAAATGCCCCAAAATCTTTTTAGTACGATGCTGAATCGGAAACTCTAATAAAAACCGGGGGTCACCAGGCTTCGCTTCAAGACAGGAGCATGCCAACATGGAAAACAATGGCCATGAGGCTAAATTAACCGGAGTTTGCTAAGTCAGATTGACAGCGTTCCTGCGTTGAAGACGTATTGCCTTAAAATTTGAAAACAAAGTTATCCAATTCACAACTGTTCTCATAAAAGCTTATATTTTTCTGTTCCATTAAATTTCCTTTAAATATCGCTGTTTTGCTAGGTGCGCAGAAACATGTGCAGTTCACCAAAGTGAACACTAAAAATGGTGTTGAGGCCAGTTCAACACCAAATAATGGTGTTGGTCAACACCAATCAACGGTGTTGAAACCGGTTCGACACCATGTTTTGGTGTTCACTGACTAGTGCTAGTACTGGTTCAACATCAATTGATGGTGTAACACCAATAAAGGGTGTTGGAGATTTATGGTGTCAGTGCAATTTCAACACCATTTATTGGTGCATCAACATCTTTTTTTGCTGTTGAACAACACCATTTTGCTGGCTGTGATGCATCTGTTAGAAAACAAGAGTATAAGTCCAGTATATAGTATCTCATGAATATATATTCAGGTCGGTCAGCTCAGATCTTTGTACTTCATAATCAAAGAGCAAGGCCAGATAGACATATGAGGAAAAGTACTTGGAACTTTCAGCTTTCTTTTTACTTACCTTGCCAGAGCAGTGTACTTAAGGAAAAGAAGAAGCTATTCTTGAGATTAAAACTCTCCTTAAGGGGACCGGACATTCCCGGAGCGACAGCTCCCCACTCAAATGGACTCCAGCGCCATATAACGTAGAGAAGTACACTGACAGTGATGTAAGCGAAAATGGTTAGAACCCAGACCTCGAGTGGCAGCGGCTCCAAGAGTAGACAAGCATCACTGAACAAAGACATAGACATACGCGCTCGCTTCTTCATCAGTATTTGTGGACCAGAACGCATGTAAAGTTGGGTAAAATCCACCACCCGAGCTCGCATAGATGTCACGGTCAAAGGAGCAGCGGCAATGTCGGATTCCTGCCAATAAAATACTTTTATTAACATTCAGAAATGTTGAAAGGCAACTTCTGAAGTTTCCATTCTTAATTTTTTGCCATAATAATACAAACTTTCGAGTGAAAACAATGCGCTTGTATTTATACTTACATGATACGTATATACCAACATACAGAATTGGGAATTTACCTTCCAGTCCGCCAATGATATCTAGATATATGATATTGTACATTCAAGTAACATGATGTTTAACAGTGGGAAATCAGGGCCTTCAAGCCACAGGTGGAAAGGTTCCTACTAATGTCCAGACGCCATTTAATATCCAAACTGGATATTTACACGCATCGAATGCGGGATAATCTCCAAAATTGGACTGAGAGATTGAGTGAGTGAATATAATTTAACGTCGCTTTCAACACTTTCATTTCCGTCATATCACGACGTTTGGTTCCTATTCATTTTCACACCCGGAAACCACACGGGTAGGGTCGTATTCCTTTAACGTTGCGAGGTTCTACTCCTTTTCACACCAAGAAATCCCACGGGTGCCCCAGTTAGTCGCCTCTTACGACTCTGAGGACACTGAATTGGACACTACATGTCCAAAATTGGGCAAGAACACGCGAACCTTGAACGTTATTGTCCTAACGTTGAATATTAACACACGATATGTATCACCTCGACTTCTACTGTCTTGATGCAAGTCCGTATCTGTTCCAAACTTTTATTACACCCATTTAGTGCGCCGCTACAAGAAATTTGTTCAAAGAGAAATTTACAGCACTAAAAGGTTCACTTTGCACAAAAATTACGGACAAGTTGTGTAAAAAATAAATTCATACTTTTTTCTACGAAAAATTACATCAAACGTCAGAGCCTGATTGTGATCATGTCGTATAATCTGTTGTGACATACATTCTATAACAATTGGGTATGACGTCAACAAGGCGTTTGGTGGCCTTACAATGCAAATATCGCCTTAATATTCACTACGATAGCTCGCTACGAACGATCGTAACCAGACTCCGACGTCATGGGTCCCCAGGTCACGTCCTTAATCTCAGGTCTGCTGCGCATGTTTCCGGGCATATACCAAAACAGGGATATCCACATGAAAGAGGAATAAGAATACTTTAACTTTAAAGAGAATTGGATGATGTTTGAGGCAAATGGACCGCAACGAACTAACTTGGCCAATTCAAGATATTTTTGCTTGATGATCATGATTGGTCTGTCTTGCAGAAAAGCCTGGTGACGAACAATTCCAATTTCCATACGCAGCTACGGTCCTTCGATAGTACCTTTGCCATACTCTAGCTATCTTGTGCGCGAAACATCTTTTGGCACTCTCCGCGCAGAGCTATTATGACATGTGACTTCGCGGGAACACCGTTTTTAATCCAAATCAAAATGTCACACTCATCTATTGTAAAATGGATTCATATAGGCCTACTATTATATCAAGTAATTTTGGTAAAGAAGATTGACCTGGTAAATATACGTTTGTGAGATGATGTTCTGGTTCTGGGCTAGATGAATAACTGAATGATGACAGAGGGGTCCAATCTGGCATAATGGGAGACAACCCTGTTCGGGGGTTGCAACAACTTGTATTAGATCTACCGAATTAGCGTTGTTTCGGAAAACTATTGAGGCATTTGAAGGAAATGGTATGCTTTGTCAATGAAAATACGGGCATTATTCACTGAATTCCTATTTAATCCCATAGGATAGAGTAGAGCTGATTTACTCCAGTAAACCATACAAAATCCCATCTTCGCATATCCAAGTCAAACACTACACGTGTTGTCTTGGCTGAACATAATACATTATCTGATCAGAATACGGGTTTGTTGATGTCATAGCTCTATAAATATTCCGTGGTCCATATTAGGAGAAGTGCACTGTATAACCTCTTTGTTATTCCAATTTGACTGGCTATTCGAAAGAAATTAACATCACTACAACCACCACTTGCCATATTTGGCAATCACACGGGCAGACATCAAAGAAAATCCTCGCTGCACCGTGTTGGCAAGCTCCTATCTCGTTTGGCTATATGCCATCATGTGCGCTTCACGTTTTGAACAATTTGCTTTATTCATTAGGTCAAGGTAAATGACGGAACATTAGTGTAGTATTTAACTTGAAATGTGAAGATGACAAAATTGAAGGTCCACGATGAACGTCTTGTGGGAGTATAAATAGAATGACGTTTTATTTTTCAGTTTGTCTGGAACCTCTTTTGAAGCGCGACACAATATTGCCACCTTTGCAATTCAGCAAAATATAATATGACCCACTATGGGTAACTTCTGGCGCCGTCCGGGACCGTTTGTGTATTTTACCGTTTCCAGCTCAGATTTCCGTTTTGCCATGGACTTATTCCTGAGATACATCAAATTCTATTGATCTACATGTATGAAACACGAATACGTTCGTGGTGCAGAATGAGACTGGATAGCTGTCCACGTTGAGCGGTGATGTCATGACACGAATGCACCGTCAAGGAACATTAGAGAAAGGGCATGGGGTGATCGTCGCTGAGCGAGTGAGTGATTGAATGGATGAGTGCGTGGGTGGATGAGTAAGTGAGTAATTCCTATAGGTACGAGTGAGTGAGTGAGGTAGGTACGAGTGAGTGAGGTATTGTGAGTTAGGCATAAATGAGTGAATGAGGGAGGCGTGCACAACGCTCGTCTCAACCCAATGACGCCCTAACGTTGGAGAATAAATCCACTACACAGGCCAACACTCACACTCATACGCCTTGACACAATCAGATGAGAGAAACAGATATCAACAATAAAAAACATATCACGCATTACACAGTTTATGATCCCCTCCATCACATGAGTTAGGTGTGTTTACTATTCCCGCATACATGCTCTCGTTCATGTATTAGACGCACCGTCGGCCGTGTATTTTCTTGGCCAATCAGAAATCGTACGTAACGTGATACACACGAGCCCATGACGGCATATGCGCAACACGACTTAAAATTTGATTGGCTACTCGACAGATATTGAGCATTTCCCATTTGAAATGTTATACAACCACCGCTTGCCACATTTCGAGATCATAATGTGGACCATGGAATATTTATAGAGCTACGAAATCACGAAACCGTATTCTGATGAGAAAACATGTGGTATTCACTCAAGGCAACACGTTTAGTGTTTGACTTGGGTATGCGAAGACGATACCGACAGTGCGATGCAGTTGCTTCCTTAGAACCGCATGTAGTTTATTTAGTCCAGAAAAGACGTCGAAATTAGGATGTTTACAGGTGGAATGGGTAAATGGTAAATGGGTCGGCATAGAATGGTTGAATTTATTCCATTTTATGTGGATTTACATTGAACTGAGGTATCCAAGGAAGTGTCCGACTAAAGTCATTTCCACATTTCCATTGTTTCAGTCGAAAACCCAAGAGGATTTCCGACATCCATTTTTTATTCAGATCATAGATATAAAAATACTTACCATAACAAAAATACAAAAAAAATGCAAACATTCGGAAATACATTTTAAAATGTTCTATTCCAATCTACTCTAATACAAATCATTAAAACAAAATCCATGTAGTCATTTATACTCACCGCACGGACAAGCTGTCCTATCATTCCGTTCCAGTTTCCCCCCGCTGAGAGAGCACCGTAACGGTTGTCTACCACAAGATCGAGGTCAAAGTCAAAGTTCAGGCTCTGGCTCAATTCTCGTAGGATGTCGACGACAAATCCTTCGTATAGAGTTCCATTTTTTCCGCCGGGGTCTGCTGTTCTCATCGTAAATGGTTGGTGCTACAATATCATCAGTTTTATCGTTAGCCCAGTGTTTTTTTACAGGGAGTCTCGTACTTAGCCAAGTTTACATGGCTTCCTTCGTTCCTACTCAGCCATGCTTCCTCTTGTGTCGCTATATAGCTGAAATATTGCTGAACGCGACGTTAAACTTTAATTCTCTCTCTCTCTCTCCTGCTTCCTCTTGTTGAATTTACATGTACAGTCCGGGACCACAAGGCTCCATGTGCCTCCCAACTCTCTGACCACTACTCTTAGCTAACTTGGCAAATAAATTGATCACCACGAGGAGCTGATGTGTCTGCAGTCAATCTTGAAAAAAGAACGACCGATGGAATTTTCACCAGTCTTCTTCGTACATGTCACGTGATCGGTAGACTGCGATACATGCCGATCACGTGACCCGTACGAATAGTAATGAGAAATTCAATCGGCAGATGAGGTTTGAAGACTGATTGCAGACACATTTGTTCTTCATGGCGATCAATTTATTTGCCAAATAAAAGTAGTGGCCAGAGAGTGGTGGTGGTGGGGGGGGGGGATTGTTGTTCTATTGTCCGATAGAGCCATACGGCCCATGGAGCCTTGTGGTTCCGGACTGTACATGTAAATTCCATAAGAGGAAGCATGGCTGAGTAGGGACGAACGAAGCCATGTAAACGTGGCTACTCGTGTTACTCAACGCCCTGCGGTGGAACTATGCACGTACAGTATGTGACCCAGTTTCGAACCACTATATGGTCAGTACCTGCTACCGGCCTCAGTAAATGTCTCCAGACCAACGGCAAAGTCGTAATTTTATTATTTATGCCTAAATTTCTGCACTATAACGTGGTATACAAATTTTTCCCAGACAAACTCTGAAAAAGCAAAGGGGTCTCGTTTATTCACGACGTTGTTTCCCCTACGAGGGGAAACAACTCCGTTAGGACGGAAACTCGGCATGTCGACCCCCAGGTGGAACAGGAATAACGATTTCAGCCACCTCCGATATAAATTCATTAGTTAGTAGAGAGATTCATAACTGAAAAATGACTTGTCTCCAAAGTAGGCAATTAAAAATCTTGACCGCCATGGCGAATGATCTCTTTAAGATTGAGAAGTGTAAGAGGTATTTTCTACCCGGCACGGAATATTGATTACTATTGCTGATGCTCCCAAGTTCCAAATCTCCAGCAGAAATGAGATCAATCCGATTTTCACTGTAATAAACCATTCAGACTTGACAAACGTTCTGATGATGGTGAGAGAATAGAGTTCTCTATCTCAGTCTATTATCCAATCGAGTCGTGGAGTGCCTGAACTATACCTCGCTGCTGGACATCTATAAATGAGGATGGGTACAAACTCAAGAAAACAAGGTTCCCGATAGTGGAAAGAAAAGAAAGCTTTATTACACATTGACAAATAAAAAACATTCGTTTTTACTCCAGTGGAGTAAACATCAGTAGTTAATAATATTCGCCATGCTGTAGTAACGGCAATATTTCCAATGTTGAGGAAAAATATATACAAACCACACATTTACTTGGCTTGGGGAATATTATTAACTATTGATACCTGGTCTGAATGTGTATCAAATTATCTTACTATTCCAAGAAAGGACCGCGAGGCTTTCAATAATGTTGAAAATTTTGGCAAAGGTAGCGTGGCGTTTACGCGAGAACAAATCCTCTTGCTGTTACGTTTATGGGGGTGAATAATATTGTTTTCGATTCTGCACGAAAAACCATGGATGTTCCATAGAGGAAACATACTCGACTTATAAACTGTGAAGCTCAGTCGAAGTGACCTATAACGGCGTCGACGGATGTTCGAAACAAGCTATTGCATATTTTTGGCGTTCTCGTGTGCAATTGGATTATTTTCCAATCACCACATGTACCATTTGATTCCATACTGAAAAGACCCCCCCCCCCCCCAACAAAACAAAAGTCTTATTTCGAACGTTAGCCGACGCTGCTTTACGTCAATTAAAATGAGACTTTCCACAGTATCAACCGTAATTTCTCGTTCGGGACACAGCTTTATTGCGTTTATATGGACTTCTGTTAATTGCGGTCACTGTGAACACGCGCAATTTTAGGTGACCCGGAACTAGGAAAACGATATGTCCAATGTGTAGTAGAATAGCTCAGCGCCCGGAAATACTGTCGACTTGCTGAGTTTATGGTAGGTCATTCGATATCTTCACTTCATTTTTGGACAACAAGATGACGAAATTTTGCTTTGGTTCTTTTGAGAGAGGTCGGCGAACTTGAAATGGCACATCGTCAGTAAGCGCAAACTGCTGTCGGTCCGCGGTAGGCCGACAGTAATATGAGATTTTATCTACCAAATTGAATGTGATCGTGACAATTAAATGTTATTTGAAAAGAGAATTGATTTCCTGTAAATTGACCACAGAAGCCGTTTGTGTATCTCCCTCGTATAACACGAAAACTAGGGCGTGAACCTGAACTGACCCGGAAGTGGGAAAGGTTCGAAAGTGGGTCACAGCCCGTACCACCGCACAGATTACACCGGCTCTTATCGCGATGTTACGCTCTGTGAAAATTGTCCACAATAAGTCCTTACCTGGTGGTGTAACGTTTACACTCCATAGTGACGCCCGGATGATAAATCCGAAAGAGAAATCAGTCTGTAAACTTTTCAGTGGAAGCGCCACGCCATGTCACCCCCGTCGTAAACTGCCCTATGGGGCGTTTTGTATATGCCAGTTCCACTTAGACATATACCCGCTACAAGTCGTGTTGATAGTTGGCAGTGTAATAACTTACAGGACTAATGTGTCATTGACTTTCCTAATCCAGTTCTATAATGCTTGTAGAATGACTTTTCTGTCAGTATTTACGAGATAACCAACATCAATTTTCGACTGCCCTAAAATTGACTTTACCATATCGGTGAATTCGGCTATAAAATGACATGGCGGTTGTTACAAAGTGGGGCTTCAACTGAAAAGTTTACAGGCTGATTTCTCATCTTGGATTTATTATGGTGAAGTCACTATGGACTTTAAATGTTACACCGGAAGATAAGGATTACTTGCGGGTCATTTTTCGAGAGCGTAACCTCGCGATAAAAGCCGGTGGAATCTGTGCGTTCGCGACCCGTAGGAGAATAACTTCACTGCATAGCGTAAACCACGATTCGTTATGTTAAACCTAGCTATATTATCATGTGAAGCTGTTCAAATACATGTCAACATCCACGCGAACGTGTGTTCACATGCCTGTTATTATATCTCAACAACCACACGAATGGATGTTCACCATCATCCCTAGTCATTGGTTCGTCTGACAAAGCCGAACCATGGCAGAAGACGAAAGCCTCAGAACTAAGATCAGTCGACCATTAAAAGACTTTCGAACGACCTTCGTGACCCCATAAATTTTCCGAATATGCCCATATTTGAAAAAATTAGAAGCCAGCAATGTGTCGTATATTTCATCCCCTTTGAGGTCAAGTTGTAAGTAGCCGTTATTGTTACGACTGAAGAGACGCCTACGTGCCCTTTCAGCGAGCACATCAAAGAGACCGTTCTACAACGTACTCCCATTATAAAGTCGACTTGTCTGTGAACCCTACAAAGCACGCTACAATGCCATTCGTTCATTGGCTGTTACTTTAAAGTGATAGTAATCCCTCAGACGAAGTAAAGGTCAAATGAAAGACAAATTTCAACTGTACCCAACTATATTTTTACTTCATTTATGTGATTTTTTTCTAAACCGATAAAAAGTACTTGACTTTTTGTATGGTAACTGGTAAGCGCCAAGTCAATTTGAATTTTGCATTTAATTTCCTCGATTTTGGTGAAACATGCACATTGAAACAGTGAGTCTGTGTTGAAACTCAAAGTATGCACACCTTAATCTAGAGTAAAGCATTGAAAAGTGCATACAAAGTTCAAAATATATGTTTTAATGCAGTGTCATGTCACCGGACCTAGAGATGATCGCAACAGACCACCATAGAATCCCATGCTTTATTTGCAGTTTACTCAAAATCATAAAAATGGCAAAAAATATTTTCCGACACTGTTTCCAGTGGTCTTCAATTTGATGGAAACTTACTTTAATCAATTTGTTCGAGTAATAAAAGTACAGCCATAATCTGAGCGCAGGGCCTGGTACGGAGTATACAGACCTGCATTATGGAGGATGGCGATTGCATGCATGTCAGCAATCACGCGAACGGATCTTCACGTCCATTTCAGCAACCACCCGAACGGGTGTTCGTTCGGTGTACCTACTACCGTAAGATACGGTTCCTTCGAACGCCATACTTTCAGCATATTGTGCACGCGCGTTACGATGTGTTTCTTTGAACTGAACCGTAGCAACTACTAATGACACATTTGTTGTAATTGCGACAATTGTGTCAATAGCAGTTGTCATGTCGAAGTTAATGTCACAATTCTGACATTAGCTGGTCAATCTGCAGATTCGACCACTAATGACACAATTACGACAATTGTGTCATTAGTAGTTGTTATTGCAATTTCTCATGTCGTACTTGTGACATCAATGGTTAACAGTGTACATCTCAACCGCTAATGTCACAACAGAGAGTTTATGCAACCTATCCAGGAGACCAGTAATTATCCCGTGTACATACTTGTACATGATATAATGCAGGTTCATCTTCAACAACTTCGCGTATATTCACACGGTGGCTCGCAAGTGTGTGGCTATGATACTTTACTGCATAGGGCGTGTTCGGAATGGTTTGTCGTAATCGCCGATCGGCATTTGCGTTTCCTACATATACAGGTCAGGCACGCAAACTGGAGTGCCAACTTAGTACGATGAGATGGATATTTAGAAGACCGCAACGTATGCCGCTTTCAATCTGATAAAGGTTATTTCATATCGATCCATATCGTTCGATGACTTGGTATATAATGAAGTGAAACATTGACGCGGCTAGTATAATTTTCCCCCCGGAAAGACGATAGACAAACCAGTTTTTCTCTCGTTGGGATTACTTTAGGTCGCGTCGGTCGACTTTTTTAAATGCCTATAATTAGATACGCATATCGGTTACAACTGTCACGCGTTATCGGAGATGGAGGGGAACATCTAGGCCACCGCGTCGAGACCTAGATACGTGGAACGTCATGGTGACTTAGAACGCCCGAAAAACTTCTCAAACGTGTGGCCGAATCCCCCTTTCTTATCTACTCACAAACCATAGTATACTGATGAAGTGGTTAAGTTGTTAAGTTAAACCGTCTAAATAACGCGGCCGTTTTTCTGAGATAATATGAACTTAACAACAGAAAGTTTACCTGATTTTGATCCAATTCCTCACAATGAGTAAGCTTACTTACTATTTTACTTGCTAATTTGGGGGAAGGGGGGGGGGGGGGTCTCTGTACCCTCTGGCCCAATCTTCTCTGCAAACATTAACCTGATACCTGGCACAGATTACGAAACGATGATGACTCGAATAATTGATCAGTGAAAGCTTTGTGATAGTTTTTGCTTGGGATGGTTACAGCAAAAATTTCAACATAAACTCATAATCTCTAGGCATGGTTCATTTGCCGAAGCCGTACCCTGGCAGAATATGGGTTTGGTATAGCTATAATACAAGTCGTAATTTTTAAAAGTGCCCATATCATATTCATGACCTCATGATCTCTCTGAATATACCCATATTTGAGAAAATTAGAAGCCAGGCAATGTGTCGTATATTTCATCTCTCTTAACTCAGTTGTATGTATCCATGACTGATTTGGCCGGAGAGACCCCCTTTCCCATGATGACATCAAACAGATCGTTCTACAGCGTATTCCCATTGTAAACTCGGCTTCTCTGTGAACAAGGCGAAGCACGCCTCAACGCCGTCCGTTCACTGGCTGTTATTTTAAACGGACTTTTCAAGTCATAGCTGTCATGCACATATGTGCGTGTAGGGCTGGTACGGGGTATACAGACCCGTATTATGGGGGATGCATATACCAGAGCTACATTGCATCCGAGCCGTGCGTATCTGTGAACTGGTATAGGTCTCTTCGATACAAATAATATCCCATTCATTCAAATTAATTTTGTATAATTGGTGGAATTAAGCTTGTTATTATGGTAAACCATCGGCCATTAGTGAAATAAAATATTATAATACGGAACAAGATAACATTAATATGTACAGTCAGACGGATAATGGTCACTCGAGGCCGTCACAGTGCTGTATATGGGTCCATATTAGGATTGGATATAGGGTGAGATGGAAGAAATACGTACGGTAATGGTTCACATTTAGGTGCCAGCTTAATGTCAATTTTAACATGCGGGAAATTGTTTCCGCAAATTCTTTATTCGGGACTCTAGGAAAGGTTGTCGAGATTGAGCATGACTTTATAGGGCTCAAGTAGACAAATAGAATCATGTTATAGAATAGAATAGAATTTACGTTATATTCTTCGTCCAAAAAGAATTGCTACGTCCATAGTTGACATCCTCCATATTGCAGGCCTGTACACTTCGTATCAGCTCCTGCACGCAGATTAAGGCAATACAGTTATTACTCAAACAGCCCATTTGAAATAAAAGCCAATGAACGGACGGTGTTAGAGCGTGCTTCGCCGTGTTCACAGACAAGCCGGGTTTAAAATGCGGATACGCTGTAGAACGATCTCTTTGATGCGATCGAGAAAACGACACGTCGGCGTCTCTTCAGCCAAAACAAACACGGCTACATGCAACTGAGTTCGAAGGGGATGAAATATATATATGACAAATTGCCTGGCTTCTAATTTGCTCAAACATGAGGTCAAGAAGGCTGTTCGTAACGACTGGTCTTGTAGCCCTGGAGAATTCGTCTTCTGTCATGGCTCGGCTTTGTCAGACGAGCCATGACTAGTGAGGATGATAGTTGAAAGAATAATCCGTTTCATTTTGTGCTCATGACCCCAAGTATCGGACTTTCAGTATGCCGAAGTCGTCCATGAAGAATCTCCGTCCTCGTCGAAACTAGAGCACCATAGATAATGCGGGTTAAATACACGATTGAACACCAGTTGACGTTTCTTGCAAACAAGAAGAGATGAACATTATTAGATTTATATTAGATTTTTTCCTTATGTAAATAGTAGCCTAATGAGGTAAAGTTTCATATTCCCTGACCACTTGTATGCATAAAGTCAGCTGAAATCACATATTTTGAAATGTTAACCTTTTAGTTTATGCACTTTGGCTCATTTTCAAAAACAATTGAGAATTTCGGCCAATTTCGGCCAAAAAAAAAAACAATTAAAAATCTTACTCAACTATGTGGTTCAGATCAAATTATCTTCTCGTAAGTTTAAGTCAAAGTAAACTTCTAACACCCCTGCAAGAAAAGGTAGATTCATCGATGCGTGATTGGTTGCTTAAATGCAAAGAATTTGTGTGTGCCAAACGTGGCAATTTCCGGCGCTAATTAACGTTGTGGGTTTTTTTTAAAGATAGGCTGATATCATATGAAACTGAAAATTCATGAAGACTGTGCTGATTATTGTTAACGCTAAATCAGATAGAGAAATTGGGAAAAAGTTGACACTTGGCATGGAATTGCATTTTAAACTGGTCATGAATTTGGACCCATGACAGAAGAGGAGGCCGGGGGTATACTCTCACAGAAAATTTTGAGATTTCAGACGCTTCTTCACTTATTTTCGACCCATTTCAAGGCGCTTCTGTCATAATTATTGGGGGCGAAATTAGTCCTTGTCTACTTCTCACTTTAAGCATTGTGAGGGAGGCCGATCCCCAATCCCGTTCCCCCCCCCCCCTCCCCGCCAGCTTCCCTCGCCCCTGGTACACGCTTAAAACTAAAGTGTTGAAACTTACTCGTAAAGTGTTGAAATAACCCTTTAAGTGTGTCCACATGGACTGCTTTAAGTGTTGTCCCTGTGGACTCACTTAAAGGGTTATTTCAACACCTTACGAGTAAGTTTCAACACTTTAGTTTTAAGCGTGACCGCACGACCTTTCCGAATAGACCCATGTTTGAGTCAATTAAACGTCAGATAATGTGTTTCCAATTCATATGTTCGTACCGTATCCGTATTTATTCTGATTAAAAAGTCGCTCCCATGTCGTTTCCGTTCTGAACTTCAAAGATTTTTCTCAGCAAAATCTAGGCCTTCGAAATAATATATCGAGATCCCACGAAGGTGGCGTATCACACTCGAACACTCTCCGTTAATTGGCTCTTACTTCAAGCGAATGGTTCGAGTAATGGTTGTACAGCCCCAATCTGCGTGCAGGGCTGGTACGGAGCGACACCCACTGCATTTGGATCATGATAATATACCATACCTTCAGTGTTCGAAGGGTGTCGTTAGCCTGTAATCCAGAAGCTATCGAAGGAGTAGCATCTATCGGTATTCGGTTATAACTGATATCCAGTTCAAGTAGTGATCTGTTCTGTTTAAGAGCTTTGCCCATTGTCTGTGCCCCTTCTAATGTCATACCGTTCATTGACATGTTGAAATATCGCCCCCATGTCGTTTCCGTCCTGAACTTCAAAGATCTTTTGCCTGCGGCTTTTTCTCGCCTTCGACAGAATATACCGAGATCCCACGGAGGTGACGTATCACACTCGAACACTCTCCGTTAATTGGCTCTTACTCTAAGCGGATGGTTCGAGTAATAATAGCTGCACTGACCACATGTGCGTGCAGAGCTGGTACGGAGTATACCTTCGCGTCAGAAAGTGGAACTTATGACGTTAGCTAATACAGATTAGTACCGTATTCAGATTTGGACATGTACCAAAGATGGATTTCTAACTCTGCATGGAACCGGAAATATATGTGATGTGTTTGCGCCTGATAATTACTGGTCGCCTGATTAGGTTGCATACGCTCTCTGTTGCGACATTAGATGTACACTGTTAACCGAATGTCACAAGAAAATGCAATAGCAACTACTAATGACACAATAGCCGTAATTGAGTCAATAGTGCATGGTTAGCATGTAGAGTGGCAGCTAATGTCTCAATTGCGTCATTTAGTGGTTAGTAG
Source organism: Hanleya hanleyi (assembly GCA_036873755.1). Classification (NCBI taxonomy): domain Eukaryota; kingdom Metazoa; phylum Mollusca; class Polyplacophora; order Lepidopleurida; family Hanleyidae; genus Hanleya; species Hanleya hanleyi. The sequence continues at coordinate 40,464 of JAVTVY010020060.1, forward strand.
TAGTATAACAGCATTACGAGTCAACTTGACCTACTTTTTTGTTCCCCCCGGGTAAAATTTGTGGCGGAAGTGTGGCGGGGTTTCCCAGGGGAGATTCCCCAGTGGGGGTTTCCCCATGACGATCACGTGATCAAGGCATGTCTAGATGGTGGGATGGGGTCAAAATGGCGGCTGATGTGGGATGGGACAAAATGGCGGCTGATGTGGGAGTGGGGTCAAAATGGCGGCTGATGTGGGATGGGACAAAATGGCGGCTGATGTGGGATGGGACAAAATGGCGGCTGATGTGGGATGGGACAAAATGGCGGCTGATGTGGGATGGGACAAAATGGCGGCTTCCAATGTTAATGTATACGGGCAATACCTAAATAGACGTTTTGGAGCTAGGGGAGCCACTAATGGGCCGATGGAGTTGTATGAGGTATCAAAGTGAAGCCTATGTGAAGGGGCATCCAGACATGGGTGGGTGCATGTAAAATTTTTCCTGAAAAATAAAATACGGAACACGGACTTTATCGAAAAACCTGGGAAAATGCCTATATGGAGTATGGGGGGTATATAGGTCGCCGGGCTTAACGGGGCTTGCCTATCAATAGAGTTATCTCCCCCTAGTTCCAGGGTGGGTGTATGTAAAATTTTTCCTGAAAAAATACGGAATACGGACTTTATCCTAAATTACGGGAAAATGCCTTTTTGGGGTATGGGAGGTATAAGACCATCCTGGGAAACCTACTTCTCGACATTTGCGGTATGGGTTGTGGGGGTCGCGTTTTCTTAGTCTCGTCATTTAGAACATGATAGGAAGTGTCCCGGCACGAATCGGTGAAATTTTTGAAAAAAGTGACCGAGCCCCATATAGGCCCATACTGGGGTATAGGATCAATGGTTGTCCCCCTGGGAAACGTACTTCTATACATTTGCGGTAGGGTTGTGGGGTCTCGTTTTACTCGTCTCGTCAAGACAAACATGATAGGAAGTGTCCCCCTGCGCCGAGGAGCCCGTTGAGGCAGATGCTGATACAGAGATTGATGAGAGTGCATCGACTGATACCGAATCCAAGATGGCTGACAGTCTATCTACTGATATGGAGAGCTTGACCTCAGAGAATCAGCCTTCATCCCAGGAAAGTGAGGCAGAACCTACCTGCTGGGATCGTATTGTGACAGCAGCTATCAATACTCACGCTGAAGCGATCGAGGACGCCGGAGAGGATAATTTACAACAGACGTACACCCAAATGCGCCCCCGCATCAGGAAAACAACCATGGCGATCTATGAACAGTATACCTTACTACCGCTTGAAATGAAAGGGGACCCCACGCACAGGTCCATCATGAAGACCAAGCGTCACTTGGAAGAGGATATGGGTTTACCACCCACAGAGGCCCTGGAAAATGCGATCAAAATGCGCAAACAACTGTTTCAGGACATGCTGCCCGAAGAATATCCAGGCCTGTCCGACGATGATTAGAATAAACGGTTCAGAATGAACATGACCGAAGAAGGAACTCTCTGAAATGGCGACTTCTGATTGGACAAGAATACATCTAACGGACTGGAACGAATAGGACAGATGCAAATGGCGGTCTCTGATTGGACAAGAGTCTTTCTTGAATTGTAAACATACCCAACGCGGCTCCCCCAGCGTGGGTATGTCATGATGGAGGGGAAAATAAACTATATGAAAAAAAACTTGTTGTTGTTGTTGTTCCCTCATGTGTCATCCTTGTTGTTGTTGTTTTCTCTCTCCGGTCTATATCATGGCGTCAAGGCGCTAGCGGGACCCATACAGGGTCCAGTTTTCGACACTAGGTGACCACATCCCGAAGAAATGGCCAGTCTTCGACACCGGATGTGCCGCCATCTTGAACATACGTGCCGCCATCTTGGATGTGTCCCATAATGCACCGGGTCAAAATACTCGCTTCTGATTCGCTGAGAGCTCTGTGACGGATTTGAAATACTCGCTTCTGATTGGACGAGAGCTCCGCAGTGCGTCTGCGCATGCGCAGAATGATATTCCTACCGCACACCCAACCCATCAGCTGCCCCTTCACGAATGCTTCACTTTGATACCTCACTCGACCCAATCGGACCAATAGTGGCTCCCCCTAGCTCCCAAAACGGCTATTTTCATACCCTTTGACCACCGCGCGTGCGCAGAATCCGATATTCCAACCCCACATCCACGCCATCAGAGGCTCCCTCACCTAGGCTTCACATGGATACCTCACACGACCCATTCGAACCGTGAATAGCCCATCTCTAACCCAAACAAACACCCACATACCCCCAAAATGCCTACTTTCTATACTACGGGCCAGTCTGCGCATGCGCAGACTATTGAAAACAAACAATACACTAGTCAAGTGCTCCTCCACGAGAGCTTCAAAATAAGACCTCATTCGACCCCATTGGGCCACCAGGGACTCACCTAGACTCCAACATGTCCACCCCGTATGGCCCTATACACCCATAGCCATGCAGTATAGGCCTATGGGCCTACCCAGGGCTTGGTGACTTTTTTCAAAAATTTCACCGATTCGCTCCGCAACACTTCCTATCATGTTGTACATGACGAGACGTGAAAAACGAGACCCCACAACCCTACCGCAAATGTATAGAAGTGGGTTTCCAAGTAGGATAAACATTGAACCTATACCCCAGTATGGGAATATATATTTATATATATATATGTCTATATGGGGCTATATCGTACTTTTTCAAAAATTTCACCGATTCGCAGGGGGACACTTCCTATCATGTTTGTCTTGACGAGACGAGTAAAACGAGACCCCACAACCCTACCGCAAATGTATAGAAGTACGTTTCCCAGGGGGACAACCATTGATCCTATACCCCAGTATGGGCCTATATGGGGCTCGGTGACTTTTTTCAAAAATTTCACCGATTCGTGCCGGGACACTTCCTATCATGTTCTAAATGACGAGACTAAGAAAACGCGACCCCACAACCCATACCGCAAATGTCGAGAAGTAGGTTTCCCAGGATGGTCTTATACCTCCCATACCCCAAAAAGGCATTTTCCCGTAATTTAGGATAAAGTCCGTATTCCGTATTTTTTCAGGAAAATTTTTACATACACCCACCCTGGAACTAGGGGGAGATAACTCTATTGATAGGCAAGCCCCGTTAAGCCCGGCGACCTATATACCCCCCATACCCCATATAGGCATTTTCCCAGGTTTTTCGATAAAGTCCGTGTTCCGTATTTTTTTTTTCAGGAAAAATTTTACATGCACCCACCCATGTCTGGATGCCCCTTCACATAGGCTTCACTTTGATACCTCATACAACTCCATCGGCCCATTAGTGGCTCCCCTAGCTCCAAAACGTCTATTTAGGTATTGCCCGTATACATTAACATTGGAAGCCGCCATTTTGTCCCATCCCACATCAGCCGCCATTTTGTCCCATCCCACATCAGCCGCCATTTTGTCCCATCCCACATCAGCCGCCATTTTGTCCCATCCCACATCAGCCGCCATTTTGACCCCACTCCCACATCAGCCGCCATTTTGTCCCATCCCACATCAGCCGCCATTTTGACCCCATCCCACCATCTAGACATGCCTTGATCACGTGATCGTCATGGGGAAACCCCCACTGGGGAATCCCCCCTGGGAAACCCCGCCACACTTCCGCCACAAATTTTACCCGGGGGGAACAAAAAAGTAGGTCAAGTTGACTCGTAATGCTGTTATACTACTACTGTGGTTGAATCTGCATGCAGTCGCCTGCTAATGACACAATTGTGACATTAGCTGGCGACCTGGCCACAGCTAATGACGAAATTGCGACAATTGTGTCACGGTGAACAATCATAGCAACATTCATAGTGTAGAGGCTAAGAATATCCGGCTTCAATCTTGTAACAACGCTAGGACATTTTTCTTCATCTTAAAGATAAGTGTCCTTGGTTTCCATAAAAAAAAAGAGATGAGAAAAGACAGTCTTAACCTTTTTTAGTCAGAAAAATTGTCTTCAACTGAAAATCACTTTTTATGTGTTTTACCAATGATGAATATCCAAAACAGGGCGCAGTAAATCTTCTTGATGTATAGGTCCTTTTATTGAAAACTTCAAAGTCTTCCATTAATTAAACCAACCATTAATTGGAGACACAAATGCAACATTGTGCAACTCCGTCCCCATCCTGTAGGGCAGATAGGGCCCGCACATCCCATTTGGGTGTACCTTGAATAATGCCCAAGATTTACGTCCGTTTATCTCGAAATGTTATAAGTGGTATGAGAATTTGAAGATAATTACAATGGTAAAGTACACAAATTATTATTACTTAGTTGTCGAATATCCGGTTGTGTTAATTCCCGGAATAGTCTGTTCATCACATTACATTACCGGTATACCAATTTTGGTAGTTCAAACCTTGAATCGGCGAATGAATGCCCCAAAACAATCAACAGTACTACAGCTCATCCCTCCCTTTCCGTGTCTTTACCTAATATATTCTGCAGGAATTAAGAGTCCCCAGACAATTTAAAACTGTTTTCCCTTTTAAATCACTCAATCACGACTCCGCCAACTTCTAATTTCAAAAACCAAATTTGGTATCACAAACTACTTATTCAGTAGCTCCAACGTTCATCTCCAGTATTTCGAAATACCCTTGCTTGAAATACCATATTTGGTAGTTCAAACTACTAGAATGATCAGTTATTGGTAGCTTGAAACACCAGAACCGGTACTTTAACACCAGAACCGTCTTTAATTGAACTACAAATATTGGTATCGGCGAATAAACTCCCGTGGTAGCTCGAACTAGTTTCCGAGATTTAAAGCGTCGCTTGGATAAATATTTCTTGCAAGTCTTATTCACTTACCAAAATGGTGGTAACTTTATAACGGTTCCGACGTGTGTTCTGTGCATAGGCGTTCTGTAACAAAGGCAATGTGAACCGTCAGGCACAATATAGGTGAGTATATGTAATAGAAATCAAGGAAAAAATAACGAAAAAACCTTCTCAACTTTCTACATCATTATATTCCGACTGCAGTTTCGAACGTAATGTTCTTTTCAAGGAATACTGTTTTCAAATGACAGACTGGTATATATACAAATACAGGGCACAACGGTCGCTAGACGACGTGCCTGGCTTAAGCAAGCAGTGACTTGATAACATGCTGACATTAATAGAAACAGTTGGTCACAATAAACATGAAAAGAGAGATTAAAAGGGATAATTCAAACGAGTACAATACATGCAGTAAACAATAATCAAAATCAAACAAAATTGGTCTGCGAAGCAGAGGTGGGTATTTTCATGATATGACATGCTTCAACAGTTTGATAAATACGTACATGTATTGCATGAAATCTAATTTCACAAAGTTGTTAAACAAACAAAATCACAAATATATTCAAGGTCTATGTGATCCGTTTAATTCGGAACCATACCTTTCTATAAACATCGTTTCTTTAACATCCAATAAGGCTTGGTTCTCATTTAGTACTTTGTAAAAAGGGAAAACTTTAAAAGAAGGGGTCAAATGTATGGCACACTGTCATTTCCCTGTCGGCTGACAGGGAATGACAATGGTTTTCATTATTAATCTGTTGCCTGTGAACAGTTAATCTAGATCTTAAATCTGTGGTTTGACCTATATACTGTTTTCCACAGCCCTGACAAATCAGTGCGTATACAACATATTTACTGTCACATGACATGTTGAATTTAACCTCAAACACAGAATTTGTGTCATTGAATTTAATGCTAGGTCCTTCTAGTATATGGATACATGCGCCACATTTCGATCTGTTACATTTCGCGACCCGTGCATGTAACTGGCTTTCCGAAAAACGAGCTTTTGTAAGAATCTTCTTAAGATTTGGGGCTTGTCTCTTGCTATTAATAAAAGATGAATTGTTAACAATATCTTTCATTTTAGCACTATTGTTTAGAATAGGTAACGTGTTTAGCACTATCGGGAAAATGTTATTATTATTCGGGTTGTGTGTAGTGACGAGAGGTATAACATTTCCGTTTGTGGCTTTAGCAGATGACTGACGAAGTTCGCTTACGGGCTGGGCAGATGCCTTCCTTAATCCCTTATCAATAAGGCCCTCTGGGTAACCTCGAGAGATTAAAGAGGTTTTCAGCTCAGTTAGCCGTAGCGCCCGAATACTGGGATCTATCACGATAGTGCAGATTCGGCGTGCCAAAGTGTAGGGAATATTTTCTCTGGTGTGAAATCATTTTGACATATAGGGTAATAGTTTTTCTGTTTCAGCGAATCAGATCACAGAGTGGGTAGTCAGTAGTTATTACGGACAAAATATCAAGATACCACCTGATTGGTTGATATTGACTGAAGTAGACTGATGAAATAGAAGACCACGGCAGCTATGTTCGCTCTATTTGAAAATGCTTTCATAAGTAATCAGCTCTAATTTCTTGATTTTCCACGCGATCATGGAAATGACTCCTATTATTTCAAAATCGCACCGGGCCACGCTGTCAAAATGGGGTTAGCCGACTTCTGAGCGAGATAAAAATCGGCATGCTCGGTCTCAATTTTTTTTTCTTCTTATTTTTCTGCGGCCAAAGCTCCAATGCTTTTTAAAAATGAAAATCAGTTATATCCATGAGATTTAGGTAATTAGCTATTCAAATTTAGGCTAATATGGTCGTAAATGGAAAATATAACTGGTTCCTTTGACCTCCGGTTTTAATATGACAGAACACCAATGCTGATCAAAACTTCGTGAAATGTTTCACCGCGATCATAAGCAACGTACTGAATAATCCCTTTGGTGTTATAACGTGAGAGAAGTGACAATTCGCTAATTTAATATTCTAGCTCGATGTTCTTTTTACATCAATATTTGGGGATTGCTCAAGGACGGTGTGTTGCTTTCTCGTCATGGGGTACTGATTTTGTTATTTAATAGAACACCCTTGAAAAAAGTATGTTGTAAATGAATAGTTCCATCACTGTCCAAAAGTATTTTATATTTATTTTTCCGATTTTTTTCAACTGAGCAAAAAGCCGATAAACTTTGGATGGTGGCCTGTAAGTGCCATTCCTCATTATTCTTTTTGATATTTATCGATGTTATAACTTTTCTTTAATCAAATGTACTGCTATACACACTAATATGGACTAGACATCGACATAATAACAAATCTGCATGTCTGAGAGGAACCATCTTTGCTTATTTGCTGATAACGTAACGGGTAACGGGTTAAGTATATATTCGACATTTTTCGATATGTACCTGTGGGCAGGTTGTAGTTGAAGATCCCCTTGCACACCACGGGCTTCCTAAAGAAGTTATGTACAGACAAATGTTGATGAAATGGCAATCAAATATTTTTGGTCCAGTTGCCTCACGTAGGTCCAATTATGTAATCTACGTACATGGTGGTTTAATCATTAAATAAGCAATAATGTTCCACGTTAAACCTTCAAAATACTTCCCTATCGATGTCTGCTTCCCTATTGAGCCAGAATAACGATGAGTGTTCTGAAATAATTGAGAGGGTAGGAAAGTGGATGGTCGTAACAGATCACCATACAAAGACATATATCAAATGAGTTTCATTCGGTTAAAAAAATCGGGAAAATAAATAAAAAATACTTTTGGACTGTGATGGAACTATTCTTTCATTTACAACATACTTTTTTCAATGGTGTTCTATCCCTTTATGACTACAGTTTTTTTTTGTCTAAAAATCCTTAAAAAACATAGTTCATACTTCACTTTGTATGAAATAAATATTGAAAAAATTCTAATCCGATCAGAAACACACGTAATATGGAAGCAAAGTGGGTTTTTTCACACTTTCACAGCTGGGTTGATGACGTCACGCAGGGCAATTGCCTGAGAAAAAATAGCGGATAACATGGAAAACGAGTGCAGTCAGAGCTCCGATTCAGATGTCGATTCGAGCGATATCAGCTCCTTAGATGAAAATATTTTCACCAAGAAGATGAAATAGACATAGAGGAGGATGATGACGGGCAAAATAACAGTTGTTTGAAGACCAACGACGGAATTCAGCCCTATCAATTTGAGCCGTACGGCTCCGACTCTGACAGTGACAACCATTCTAACAACGTGGAACTCGACGACGACAGGATTCGGAGAAGTCGTTTGTTGAATACAGATTGGTTTGCAACTTGACTGGAAACTTTATTATCGTCATCTTTAAGACCAAATGTCCATATATTTCAAACTGTATTGAATGTAGAACGATTCTGTGATGTGAAGAACGAGCACGTTTGTATTGTTGTTGTTGTTACTGGCCGAGACGGCCTTTTCGAAGGGATAAACTCCGGGATTCGACAGAATGGACAGTAAACTATTGATAACTCTACTGATATACGTCCGATTTGAATTTTGTTTGTTTTCCCATAATCCCCATGAAATACCAATTCCAGAATTATATAGTTTGATAAAAAACTTTGGACATTCATGGCGAAAAGTAAGCCGTGGTGAGTGGGTGTCGAAACGACGTGATGGATCGGCATTCACATTTGCTCAATTTTCGACAATTAATTCAATTAAATTGAAATCGAATGATATTCCCACAATCTCAAATGTCAAAGGATTATGAAAGTATTATTATCACTTCTGTATCTACAGCCATTCACTCCAATTGGTGTTCAGAACCAATAGGTGTTCAGAAAAAAAAACAATAAAAGATGACCGGTTTGTCCGATCACTGTACGACATTGTCGTTGTCTGATCTAGATGCACTCTCACATTTGTAGGTAGACTGGACCCAGCCCCTGTTTCATAATGTATTTTAAGGAAACAAAGGGAAGTAACTCTGCCTATTAAGAAATACTTGAAATAATTTTTTTATTTATTTATTTACTTATCAAAAGTATATATATCTAAGAATGATCATTTTATTATTATTATTAAATAGTACATATGAAATAGAGACTCATCCAGTCTAACTTGTAGGTGCTCAAGCAACAAATGCCACATCATGGATAGCATTCCGGGGGTTCATCGGGGACACGAGAGCGAGCAGGGCATGTACAGCCGTCTCCCTGCCCGAGGCCTCGCTTGCAGGCAAGGTTCGTTCAGCCGATGTCCGTGGTAGATTCTGCTTGTTCGATTTCTTTGCCGTCACATTCTGATTGTTCTTAGGTTTGATAGTTGGAATAGCTGTTCCCTTTAGTTTTGGTTTGTACCCGAATTCAACTGCTACGCTGTAGAGATCCTCAAATGATGTCTTTCTGTCAAAATGTGCCGAGCAAATTATACGAGTAATGGCTCGAGCCCTCTTTCCACACTCTCGTGATGCGTACAAATTTCGTCCAATTTGCAGCGATCTTCTCGTCTTAAATTAGGCCACAAATGAATACTAACACCGTCATCTGTAGTAAAACTGCAACCTCCCACTACACAACGTCGCGGCATATTTAACATTTGCTCAATTTTTGACAATTAATTCAATTAAATTGAAATCGAATGATATTCTCACAATCTCAAATGTCAAAGGATTATGAAAGTATTATTATCACTTCTGTATCTACAGCCATTCACTCCAATTGGTGTTCAGAACCAATAGGTGTTCAGAAAAAAAACAATAAAAGATGACCGGTTTGTCCGATCACTGTACGACATTGTCGTTGTCTGAACTGGATGCACTCTCACACTTGTAGGTAGACTGGACCCAGCCCCTGTTTCATAATGTATTTTAAGGAAACAAAAGGAAGTAACTCTGCCTATTAAGAAATACTTGAAATAATTTTTTCATTTTTTTAAAATTTATTTACTTACGTATCAAACGTATATATATCTAAGAATGATCATTTTATTATTATTATTAAATAGTACATATGAAATAGAGACTAATCCAGTCTAACTTCTCGTCTTAAATTAGTCCACAAGTGAATACTAACACCGTCATCTGTAGTAAAACTGCAACCTCCCACTACACAACGTCGCGGCATATTTAACAAATGATGCCCCGATACTCCGAAAATCTCCAGAAATCAGCAGAGCTACTTCTGACTGTGGTATACGGCTTTAACATAGAGAATACAAGACGACTCCGTGACGTCACAGCTGGAATTGACAGGAGAGCGATTTTCACCTTTCAAACGGCAATATCTCGCCAACCGGACGGCACAAAATTATAAAAAAATACCATTATTTTCAGAATCGAAAGGACTATTTTTTTTTATATTTTTGACCTCAGATCGTTTGGGTTGACCTTTAACATTGCGGAGCTTCTGACACGTCAGTTAACCGGCGACGATGAATTGTGTACTGTACATCTGTTTTCAAATAATTACTTTGTCTGTCAAACAAATGATAGTGCTTTCTCATGATATAACCAGTCAAATAAGAGAACCCCTTGGTTTATACAGGGCGTCGTTAGGATTACTTGAAAAAGGGTCGGTGTACCATATACAAAAGGAAATGACGTGTGTTTTGAGCCCATGAGTTTCCATGTATAATTCCAATAGCACGAACGAGTTTTCTAGAATCGTCTCAATAACCCAATAATAAAGGCGCTTAGCATGAAAGCTGGCTATGGCTCGTACGCTGCTAAAATAGGAAAATAGTGGAAAAGTCAATACATACATTTACCAATATCATCGCCATCAGAGCCCCGAGTATCAGCGCATTCCAGTAAGTCGCCATAGTTCCTCCAAAACACTCAACCTTACCCCGGGACTTGTTTCAAGGACGGCAGTTCCACAGTGGTCGTGCAGAATATTGGCCTTGTGGTACAACTGTAGCTTTGTGTGTGAGGAGTACTGCCCTGGATATGGAGGCCTAGTAATTTAGCAGAGTTCAGGGATAATTGTATCGATTGCAAGCAGTCGGTGCCATAGGCCGCGCTTCCGCTATTCCTACAGCCATTCGATGGATAATTCGGACAGATTGTTTCGTTTGGGTTGGAGATTTATTGTCGAATTTATCAAGCAAGACCAGGCGGCTGCTGAGGTACTCCTGTCCCTGTAAAATGACGGACAGGACGGGCCATTTGAGAATTGCATTTTCATACGTACTAGTATTTGTTTACTTTGAGGTACCGGTATCTTATTGTTCACAAAAGAACTCGACCGAACGTTTTCTTGTTGTTTCGGGCTTTGCTAACCCAGAAACTCTGGCTGTGATAGGTGAAAATAGGTAAGGGGGCGTGGCATTCCTATCACAGCCCAAAATGAGGCTAGGTTAAAATTTGGAGATAAAAACTCATGTCGCGAAGAGCGGCTTTTCGCTGGCGAAAATAACGAAACGGGAGAGAAAAAATATGCCAATTTGATACAGTTTGACCGACCTGAGCTTCTTTAACCATGTACCATCTCTTATGACTGTTTGAGACTCTAAAAAATTAGTGACGACGAAGAAAACACAATAAACGCTCGGTTTCGATGTTTACCGCCATTTTCTCAGATTACAGCTCAACGAGACTTGGCCGCGCGTGCGCACTAGTATCGTGACCTTTCTGATCACACGACTAAGCTGTCTGCTTGCCAGCTGTGCGCACAACGTGGTTTTGGCAGTTTTAGAGCAGTACAAGAAAGGGCAAATGAACGTTGATTTTAAATGAACAACTCCTCTTTTATAGTTGTATGACATGGAATTTATATGCGTGATTTCAAAATAACTGGAGTTCGAAGTTTTTGGTAAAAAAGTAAATTGACTATGGTGAAATGGAAGAGTCACGTGGTCAGAAAGGTCAATCGCGCTGGAAATCTCGTTCTCTCAACGAGACTGAAAATGGCGGCAACTTTAGACAAAATTAGAGTTTGGAAGGAGATTTCGTCTAATGGAATGAGTCATTAGTTGATTATCAAAGTTCTGGAGATGCCAAATCATATTATTTATTCGATAAAATGCTTTTCGTGCCTTTGTCTCAATTCCCCACGCCGTGTGCAGTAAAAGATCTCGAGCGACTGACGTCTTATTTATTTTTTCCTTTTCGGTCTGTATTAGTGATTCGGGTTAAAGGGGTCAGCAACAACAACCAAAAATAAAAAAAAAATAGACTCCTTAGCCGACGTTTTCGGGCTAGGGCTTTGCTAAATACATCCTGGCGTACATATCATCCATTGAATCTGAAATTTGCATTTTTCCCACATTTCCCGTGAGAGGTGTTCGCAATAGTTTTTCCCCTCGTCAGTGTCGCTCTCTGCAGGTCTGTTGTCTCACTCCGAGCCGGCCGCTCAGGTATTCCCACTCAGCCCCGTCAGGCCTGTCTAATACAGATCTCGCAAGTTATAATTTTGTCAAGGAGTGAGATATGAGTATATTCGCCCAAGAGAAACGAGCCCCTCAAAAATGCGAATTTCTAGGCGTCATTTCATACAATTTTTCGCATTTTTGTTTCATAAAACAGCCTACAATTATATATTCAATTTCACATCCTTCATGGGCGCTAGAAATGGATACTTTATAACCAAGTCTAGAAATTTTTTGAAATCACCGACTCCTTTTTTCTGCAAACTGGAGCAATTCTGAACAATTTTTGGTTATTTTAGAAATAATTTCCTGCAAATTTCCAGATGCGCGAAATGTTGATAGCTGCGCGAGACAGATTCCAAATGCATGAGTCTCACACCGAATGCGTGAGGGTTCATGGGTCTGCTAATATATAATGGAAATTTCCACTTCATATTCTAATACAGTTACCTAACATATCCTTACGAGCAACCCAGCTATAATCAGTTATATCACATCAATTTCATCATATTCATATTTCATCAAAAATTACGTAAAAATTCAGCATGTTGATTAAACGAGGTTCTATGTGTTTTACTGAAACCATATGTCTTAGTATCGCCAGAAAACACCCCCAGATTCGTTCCCCCTCCCCTCCCCCATTAACCCACCAGGGCGTGGGGGCGGCAAAATGCTCCCGACCAAACTTTCTGCGCTATCTCCTGAACTCCAAGAAATGGAGAGCTGAAACTCCGTGACGTTTTAGGTTATCATACTGGGGTCATTTTTAGCCTATTGCCTCGCGAGCAGAGGATCAAGGGTAAATTCAAAATGGCGGCCATGCGGGGTACCAGAAAAAGTAATGTTTTCGTCATATTTCTTCAAGTCGTGTTCTACATTGCGAGACAAAGAAAACAAGGTGCCACACCCCATATAAAATCCACAAGAAAGAAAAAAAATGATCACCGAATACCTCTACCCCAAACGTGCATTCTCCAGAGATTGCCGGACCGTCACGTGACCGGAAGTGACCGTTAACCCGGAGGTGACCTCTGACCCGGATGTGATGTCAACGGAAGTGACCTCTGGCCCGGATGTGACGTCATCGCCACGTGGCGTCATCAGCCTCAGCCTCAATACTCGGGAATTTGCCGTCTTCTTACTACTAACAATAAATATGGAAATAACTGCAAAAAAACAATGGTACAAGCATAATCACCTAGGAAAGTAAACTGCAAACATCTATAGCAGAATGGAATCAAATATCATTATATCGTGTACGTTTGACAAAGATGTTGCTGGATACGGCGTATCACGTTGGGCACACCGGTTCTCGTCAGATCACCGAAGTTAAGCAACGTTGAGCTCGGTCAATACTTGGATGGGTGACCGGGTGCTGTACTGGCTGGGCTGATCAATGTCCAGGATAATAGGAACTGTGGACACTCTCGTACGTGTCCTGGCACATGTATAGGCATCGTCGTGATATGACTGAAAAAATGTTGAAAACGACGTTAAATCCTATTCACTCACTTGTCAGGACAGTACCGACTGTTTTATCCCATCCATTGTTCACGTGGATTGATTCTACCCATTATCGCACAGATGTCTGACGAGTATCCCAAGCCGAGTAGCAAGCGTCAGATCCGACATTCAATACTTAGCCGTCGTCCATAAAGGAATGTCCACGTCAATACTCGAAATACGTATGGCAGTTAGCGCCAGTTTCAAAAGTGTATAAAAAAAATGAAAACACATGATGGTTTCCTCCAAGAGAAAAGTGGTTACAGTGGTTACAGTGGTTACAGTGGTTACAGACATGATGATCTAATCGCTGATTATTATACTTTAAACAAATGAAGTTTCAAGTCGTTTCCAGAGTATGAATCTCAGTCACGCTTTGTTTGTGATTGTTCATTTGAATACCATGGAGATGTAAAATACATGATATTCAAACGGCCGTAACCGACGTTAAACGAAATTAGACAAGTTGAGGAACATACAGCCAGAGATCTTCCAGGCTACGATCGTATTTGTCTGTCGAGATCTATGAATGTAGGCGTCTTGTGATAGGCTATCGACAGGTTCCTGCACCAACATTCTGTGGCGTTCTTCAAAATCGCCAGAGTCTTCACATGGTCCAACAAACGTGAGATATGTATATACCATGTGCAGGGCCTTCTGGAATATTTCTATCCAGAAATGGGTGGTCAGCAATGTCAAATTTTAATAGTCTATCTTGTCATAGAGTCGACGTGTGAGAAAGCCCTCATCATATTTGTAAAGGTCCAGCAGATATGATGTTCGATCTGAAATCGTCCCACAGTCCAAATACATGCTTTGGTCTGTTTAAAGCGGGCAATCCAGAATAAAATTTTTGAGGAGAAAGGAACATGCATGGTTACATAGTCACAGTTTCCCTTCAAGATTAAGACCAGGAAGGCGACGAGAATGTTGGTCTAATCCCAATCGGCGGGGTTTTTCTGGACACGCTCTCTATAAAACAAATTTGGCCACATTGCCACATTTCAGTATAACCATTTTCCATAATAAATACTATAACACTATCGTGTAAAACATAACAACAAGTGGTCACAAATGTGGTCACATTTTAAAAATCAGAAATACGAACTGCGCATCTGAAAACCCCTCGGCTCTACTTTGAACCGTACTACTTTGAAGACGTCAGGAAAACCAAGCAATCAAGTTACAAATATACATATTATCAAAAGTTTTGCAATTAGAAATGGCCCCAAAGTTTTCCGTCCAATCAGAGAAACCGGCAGTCATTACTTGTCTCTTGATGTATCGTTGACGTATGCCAAGTATCATACTGAACTCTTGAACAGTATCAAAGGATATACAGATTATCAGTAATTTTACATAAATCAAAGGTTTCCATCCAATCAGAGAAAACGGTTCTGACATTCATTTCCCTTGATGTATTGATGTATACAAACCCATGTACTTCAAAATCCTCATGGTGCTCATATGAAAAGTCACAATCAAAGCGTGACTGAGATACATCATTCTCTAGATGGCGACTTTACAACGAATATTATGGATTAAGAATACTGATCAGCGATATGGATTTGATATTTTTGGAACATCATGATGTCTTGCCGGCATCATTGAAAACTGTTGACCGCTTCTCTCTTGCAGGAAACTAGTCTATGTTTATGTATACTATGATTGTCGTTTTGAATTTGATGCTAATACAGCTATATGAAATAAGGAATAGGTCTTTGGATTATGGACGCGGGTATTCTTTAATGGACGATGGCTGAATTATGAATGACGGACCAGACGCTTGTCATTCCATCAAACACTTGAACAGTACCAAAGGTATAGATTTTGCATAAATTAAAGGTGGCAATCAAGTTTTTCACCTAATCAGAGAAACTGCTTATCATTAAATGTAAGCTTCTTGATATGATTTATAGTTTCATATGAAGCACTAAAACGGTGTCAGATATAGATCATTCAAGATTTTACATAAATTAAAAATGGTAAGCAAATTGTCACCTTTCTGATTTTCAAATGACTTGTGCTTGGGTTTTGACACACTTGTATTTCACTGGATCGATTATTCTAAGTTCTTTATTAATGAAAATTGATTCTCCAGAAATGTGGCGACACTCTCTGTAGAGAAATGTGGCCACAATGGTCAAATCTGTACATTTCTCCGCGTGTCTGCAAAAACCCCGCCCTTTGGGATTAGGCCAGAATGTTCACGGCGGAGTGTCCGTTCACGGATTCTCTATGATACAATGACGTCACTGGGGGATTTTCCTCCCTCTGAAAAGCCTAATTTTAACACAGAAGTATATGGAAAAAACTTCGAAAAAGGCTAGTTCAGCTCTGATCATTTGAACGGATGTACTATCTTTTACTTCGCCAAGTTGTAGAAACTTATCTAAAGTATGAGCGGGTGGCGATCACGGCACTGTAATCGATAGAACAGCTGATCTTTTGTTTCGAGCCGCTGTTATTTCCATTGTGTCTAAGAGAATACAATCCCCTGAGGTGATGTTGATAGAACCTGTCCTCACCTGAAATTTACTAGCTTAAGGAGGCAAATCTCATCCGATCCATTTTACTGCTTTACTATCACCTGGTTAACTCCATTTTCAGGGTAGCTGATAAGGTGTCATAGTCGATTTGCTGTTTAAGTTAGTATTTCTCTCCATGCCAGAGATGTAAGCCTATAGCCTTTCCGGAAAGTGTATAATCTCCTCCTAAATCACTCGACACGGTCTCGGATAATGTAGGACATTAGTACCTCCTCCCACACTGCTACAAATCCATATTGGCATCCATGTTGAAAGTACAGTATCACGCTGAAACTCCGAACAGCCCATGGCAGCTTCCGTTACCATAGAGATCAGCTTTATAGGCAAAACCAGGAGAAACACCTCAAATTATAACAGATTCTCTGAGGGTAGAATCAAGAGAATATCCATTCCATTTGGATATGTACTTTATCTCCTGATAAGGGGAAAATATAACTAGGACTATATGAGCGAAAACACATCCTATTGCATGTGATGTGCCTCACGTGCGGCGGATCACGGTTTACAGCTGAGGGCTGTAAAATCCTTGCACCATTAATGCGCGAGGTATTACGACTTCGACGGAATAAGCCGAGTAGTCACGAATGCTTCTGAATAACTGCCGTTTTTTAAGGTTATGAGTATGAAAAGCTGCTCCCGGAAAGTAGTCGCCTCGATTTCACTTTTACCAAAGGCACCCGCAATTATTTTGATTAATATAATAAATGATAAATTATTCCAGAATATTTGTTGAACTATTCTGTTTACATTTGCTACATGAACCGATAGACATTGTATACGTGTACATTATAAAGATAATTGTCTTGAAAAAAATAGAATATTTAAAGTGTTCAAACAAATTGTGAGAGCCTTTGGTACTTACCGGAAGGTTCTCTGAGTGAATACGCCCCTAGTGAAACAAGGGAGATAAAACCATTTCCGAATTGGGCTATATACCAACACCCCCCTCCATGCTCCGCTCCAGTCTTCCTACGTTCCACTCAAGTCTCACCGCTTATCTAGGTTAGACGACAACATTAAAATTGCTTACTGCTGGCATATCTCCAGAAAACTATATTCCCACTATTTCCCGGCGAAGCAACAGATAACCTACCTTGTTTGAAAACTGATTTGTCCTGTCGAATTTATCCGAAAAATGAACATACGAACGCGAAAGGCGCGTCAATTTCAAACCAGCCTGTCTCACAGACAATCTCTCCTCAGAAACTGAAAATGCTAAACAGATTGAGGAACCCCATAACAAGCTGTCACAATGTTGCTTTCTGTAGACAGTGTTCAAGCTTTCTTGTATATTTTCTTTGTCACATCTTCTAGAAAGAATTTAAAAATATATGATACCAACCACACCTTTCAAGGAGTAACAACCGATTAGATTTATCCCTGTTATTTTCTGCGGTATTTTAGATTCTACACACAATAGTGCATGTTGTCATCCCGCCCACAGGTCAGAAACCACTAAAAATCGCCTGAGAAAACTATATTCCCTAATATACGCCGCCACAAATCACCCACCACACCTGGTATTCTGGCATTTTCGCTCAATCATATACAAAATTCAGCATACATTCCGTACAAATTTATCGAGATAAGACCACCAGAGCCAAGGTCATCCCGCTCAACCCCATTACGGCAGATTTCGGAGGTGGCAAAGGGCCTCGTACGTTAAGGTGGACAAACCGCCCCAGGTACGACTGTAGATGAAAAATGAAACTTAAAATATGAAATGCTCGCCTCGATTAGCATAAACTATGACATTTTTTTTAACTCTCTTTGAAATATTGGGAGTATGAGTGCCATGTTTTTTTTCAACAAGAGCTCTCCAAAGTGGTAGA
The DNA here is from genome assembly GCA_036873755.1 of Hanleya hanleyi. Classification (NCBI taxonomy): domain Eukaryota; kingdom Metazoa; phylum Mollusca; class Polyplacophora; order Lepidopleurida; family Hanleyidae; genus Hanleya; species Hanleya hanleyi. The sequence goes on from JAVTVY010020060.1 coordinate 58,550, forward strand.
TTTGTGTGAAGTTGACAGTTTTTGGTTCAAAAAGCACGGTTTGCCTATCTGTAAATATATATGAAGATAAACTATAACCACAAAAATATTCACACATAACAGTCCTCTTTTGAATCCCTAGTTGTTCAACAAAGCACGTTTTGGTTATCGTTTATCTTCATATAAAAAATGAAACTTTATGGAATATTGATTTTGGTCATTTAGTGTTCAATTTCAAATACGACAATTGGAGCAACGTTATGTGTACGAGTGTGAGCTGGCCGAATGGATAGAATCGCGAGAAAACTTATCGTTTTGACTGATGATGTGCTGGTTCGAATTCCAAAATATTCGTCCAAAATCTTTCAATAGATTTATGCATTTTTCGTTTTTTCACCATCATTACAATATATATGAGAATATTTGTTAGTAGAAAGAATGAGTCTATATCTCAAGATATAATATTCAGCAAATGCTAGCCTTGCCCGCGTGATTAGAGAATTGCACACAACAATATCTGGACTGATTTGATCAACTTTGTATTTAGTAGCATGAGAAGTGGTCTCGGGGAACTAGTTCTGTGCGTTGAATTCGTACATAAATATGTATAAATATATCCACGATGAAGAATATTTACTACCGTTTGGGATGTAGGCGATCTCAACAATGGTCTTGCCATCAAGGCCAAATGAGAATATTATCTGTTGACCAATCATAATGGGTAAATAGACAAATGCACTTTACGGCCATAGCGCATTTATCTTAAACCTTATCAACAACAGCTCTAGCATGTGCAGCTGGTGATCAGCGTAAACCCAGGACCCTTCGGTCAAATGAAACTGGTCGTGCAACAGTTACTATGGGCACGATGAACTAAGAGCATATATGCATTACAACTTTAAACATTGCTGATTACCCTTATTCACCACATTGTGCGTGGTTGCCAATCGAACACCATATAGGATGCTCGTCACCTACCGCACAGAGGGTATATTTACAGTTTTGCACACGCCTATTAAAACAAAAATGATCCTACGAGAGTTGTCGTTGGTTCTCTTAAAAAAGTGAGACTTGCGGACACTCAATTCAGCGAGTGACGAGTGAAATTTATTCATTTCATTTCCGTATTCAACTTTTCATTGATGCAATTAACGGCATTAACGTAACACGGAAGGCACGAGGATATCATATAACAGCACCAATTTAATAAAACCACGAGTAAACATTTGCTTGGTCTTGCAAACCTCCCTCTCGGCGGTCAACCCGAATCCATTCAATTTCACTGGAGTCACGTGACATGCTGTGAATGGACTGCTCGCTGGGGTCGTTTGTCCATCTTATCGTACCAGGTCCTTTCGAAGGCCCAGAGTTTTTGACAGAAAGTCAAAAAGCCAACTGAAACAACAGTTGAATCAGTTTTAAAAGATTAAAACAAGTTTAATATCATTCCTTACGCACAACAAATAAATGTGTGGCATGTTTGATCTTGGTGGTGCCTGGCTCACAGAGTTTCGGTAGGTACTCCAGGATATCAGTCACCTGAAACAGAAGACAAGCGTACGGTAGTGTACTACAAAGAGTGGTTTCCCCTGGATCAGGACTCTCATGTTATTCTGGTAGCTCAACATTTCATATCCACCAATTGTGTATGATCATCTTTGGTTGCATTTCATAATTCGAAAAATTAAGCCAGTTTTGTATTCACTCTTACACATATCCGCAATATAATGTTGCTGGGCGTTTAATAAGGAGTTGAAGAAAACCTTCAACAAATAAAGAAAACTTATCTTTCGAAGCAAACGTCAGTTTCGACATTCAATATTCAGCCGTCGTTCACATAAAAGAATTTCGACGACCATTAATCTTTATCTAAATAAAATTTCCAAGTCGTTTCCAGAGTATGTATCTCAGTCACGTTTTGATTGTGACTGTTCATTGGAACACCATAGAGGACATAGCAAAAAAAGTTTCAACACTTATTTTCCTCCGATATATGCAAGTTGAAGAAAACTTCCCCCGAAACAAAGAACATTTTTTTTCTCGTTTTTTGAGATAAACATACCTCGGTCTCGGTTCCCGTCTTCTGAAGAACAAAGTCCGCAAATCTAAAATCACACCCGTGTGAATCAAACTCATGCTGGACTTCATATTCTAAATGGCAAAAGATGATAAAAGAGATATTTTTTTAAATATTTGTTTGACCCGTTATGCCCGTGAGGATGGAAAGACAACATCGATGATTTCATCCACAACGAATTTCTATTGGAGTTTAAGGACAAGCTACGAACATCAAGAAAATACATGCTTTTGGCACTTGGTAATCAGACAGGGTCAGTTGCAGTTCGTTAATTTTCACATGTAAATATTGATGGTAAAGCATCATAAATAACATTTTTATATTGAAATACTTGGAAAAAGAGCGTATCCAAAAATCTAATATTTTGACCCTGTTGTTTTATATACATCATTTATGTATGAGATAATCTAAGAAATAACATAGATTTGATTTCAATGGGATTTTACGGTTCATTCAAAAATATGCACTCAATATATACCATACTATAGTAGCAAAAAATTAAAATGGTGAATATTGAATTTGTTTGGTTATATATTTACGGCATGTATTACTGATTCAAATTAACAACAATAAATGGCTCTACCGTCTTTCACCATGTCGAGTACTGGCTATAAATGTCTATACATTTCGATAAATGTAGGTTTTGTGGGATATATCGGAGGACTTCCGATAAACTATAGGTAACGAAACTCCCTGATAATTAAGGCGGACCGAAGTAAGACAGAAATCTCCTCACTGAATCCCTCACATTATCTCCATCCGGCATTCTCCCCACCGACACTTACCCCAACGATATCTTCCCCAACGACATTATCCCCGCCGTTCCAGACATGACACGCAGTCCTAGTTTTATATTACCGCCAACTAGAGCATGCGTACCAAGGTGTAGACAGAACATTTTTGTTTACCATTTTTTCGGTAAAATTTGCGTGATGCGCGACTGGATCCACATTTCACAATATTCACAGCCAGAAAAATGGTGTTGAGCTATGGTGTTGAGCTCAACGCCAATAAATGGTGTTCAATTTGCACCGACACCTCTCCAACATCGGTTATTGGTGTTGACCAACACGATTAATTTGTGTTGATTCAGTGAGTGAGTAGGATTTAACGTCGTTTTCAACATTGTTTCATTCATATCACGACGATGCCAACATGTGACAGAATATAAGAGTGTCCACAGTTCCTATTATCCTGAACAATGATCAGCCCAGCTAGTACAGCATCCGGTCACCAATTGCGCCCAACGTCATACGCAGTACCTAATTGGTGTTGAGCGAGTATTAGCACTTGGCAGTGAACACCGAAATATGGTGTCGAACCGTTTTCAACACCCTTTATTGATGTTGACCAACAACGGGCCTCAACACCACTGTATGGTGTTGACCAGCCCTCAACACCAAAAAAGAAGTGTTGGGCCAACACCATTTTTGTTTGGTGGGGAAATTGTCGAGTGGGGATATTGTCGTTGGTAAAGATGTCGGGAGAGGAAAATGTCGGTATCCCCTCCTAACTGTTAGGTGATGAAGGAGCGGCATGCAATACTTGCCACCTCAGCAGACTCACCACTGTACTGACAAAGAAGGGAAATCATCCAGCTAACAGGTAATGTTTGGTAAATGTTGCAGAAAGACTGAACACTGCTGTCGGAAGAGGTTAATATGCTGACAGTATTGACATTGCTCTAGGTCAGTAATCTCAAGATTTTCATATTCGAACAACGCCGGCTTTAACCCGGGGTAAAACATATCTGTCGCATCTTAGTAATTACGATAGAGAGGCCCAGATCAAACATGTTGGGCATTTTTGTGAGAATAGTGGTGTACCTCGAGGATACTTACCCTTGTATTTCAGTCCCAGAGACTGTAGATCGGTAGAGATTTTTGTCAACCCACGAGACCAAGGACTCCGCTCCTACGTTAGCTGAAAAGGGGATGGAAAATAAATAGATGAGGCACAAAGAAGGATAAAAGTAGTCAAAAGGTTGATTCTGACAGGTATATAACATTGAAAAACTACCCATAACAATATGACGCAATCTACCATTTTCTAACGTTCCATAGCTAACAACGTCGAGAAATTGCAGTTTATTTTGTTGTATCTATTGCAATCAAAGGTAGCAGATGGAATGCAGAATAACAACATACTAATAAAAAAACTGCTGGTATTTCGTGGAGAGAGACAATTCTGGAACGAGAAGAACCCAATAATCTGGTAAACTCTCATCAGGTTTATCTTGCTCTTTATTATCTACACTTTCGATACCTTTGTTTCCGTGTATAAATATGTTTAATTATCTTAATAGACAGATGAACCCAAAACGTGAACCACGCACATCTTCAATACAGAACCTATATTTAGGAAATTGTTCCATGATGTAGAACTCGTATGCATCTGCATGTAACAGAATGCAGCATGGAGCTATTGCTTTCCTCAGTTTTTGGTCAGAAGTCCGAAGACACATAATTTCAGAGGGTAAACACCACAAGCAGTTTTATTAAGGTGTATGCGAGAACCGTTGAATTTAATTCCCCCAGTGTATATGCAGTGGTACCGTGTATGGCATAGGGCCTACCAGAGCTGGAGATCTGTCTCCACCTCAGATCATACAGAAATGAGGCACATGTGGGGAAGGCTGGGGGATCTCGGCTTTTGTCTGAGACCTGGGCTTGATAGGTTCACCCATGGTACCCATATCGTGTACAGTACGTCATTATCCTGTTCACATGTGTTTAATATGAGCCTCATTTCGCCCACATGGGCCCTAGGTAATACTTGGGTGCAAATATTAGTGGGCTCAATATGGGAAGCGATAGAGGTACATGTATCCATTCACACGTGTTAGTTTACATATCTGTCGATATTTGATTTCACTGGGTTCGCGCAGATGCTGGGTATCGTAAGGGTAGACCGAACACATGCCGATGTTGTTTGGGCATGTGGTCTCCAGAGGATCGGTTCTACTCACCTAGCTTTTGTAGAAAACTCCCATCTTCCTCCCAGACGGCCCCCATTTTGTAACATGTCCATACCGGTTTTGATAGCGTAAGGGCGTTTGTTCTTGAAGTAATATAGAATGTGCATCATAAGCACTATGTCAGGTGGTTCTTCTGGACCTCCGTAGTTTTCAAGCCGAGATTCGTGAAGACTGACCTTCAATTCGTCATTCTTAAAACAACAAAATAAAATAAACTCCGTTATACACAAATATGCTGCGAGAAATCACCACTGCCGAGTGCCCCAAAAAGGCGACGCACGACGCGCGACGCGAAAAGTCGACGTCGCGTTTTGAAAGGCGACGTCGCCCTCTCCGTCGCGCGTCGCGCGTAGACTTTTACAATGCTAAGAGATAGGCCAAAAGGCGACGTCCACTTTTGAAACACGACGTCTAATTTTGGCCTATCTCTTTAACATTGTAAAAGTTGACGCGCGACGGAAAGGGCGACGTCGCGTTTCAAAACACAACGTCGACTTTGCGAGTCGACGCGCGAGATCAAATTGGCACAAATCGAACACCATACAATACCGCCCAGACAGGAGAAAGGAAAATGATACCAGAAAAGGTTTCGCCATCAGCTGCTGACGTAGCCCAAATACCCATCAAGAGCTATTCAATGCAGGCTATGTGGTACGTTGTGTACTGCACCGTTATGCCTTTAATTATGACATAGACACACGACATTTTAAAATATATACATCGGAAATCTTTATGGACGATGGCTAGCAACTGAATTTAGAACCTGATGCTAGTATTTAGCTATCGTGAATATAATACCTACAACATCTGTACATCCAACGACTCCATATGGTCGATAGACACTACGTCTCTCCCTAATGTATCGACTGCGAAAATGCAATTTTAATGATTTCCTGATTTTGGGGTCACAGTGACCTCGACCTTTGACCTTGACTTCAATTGGGATATGGTACTCGTCGTGTCCCTAAAATTCATCTACCGACAAAAATACTTTTTTATGATTTCCCTATTTTAGGGCCACGGTGACCTTTGGTCAATTTTACACAACATGCACTACCAGTAGAAGAAATTCAGTTCCATTTGGGCGACTTTGAATTTCGCACCCGCGCGCGCTTTTGGGACCGTTCAGGCGAATCATTCCTATACCGACAGTCATTGATCCAAACAAAATTATGCACTTGTAATTCAACAAGCTAGGACAATCCCGCACTTCAAAATGGAGGTAAAAAGGTCGTTCTGCTCAATAAATCAAATCACATAATGAATTCAGCAAAATCCTCTTGAGGGTCGTCTGGCCTACAAGCCCTGCCCGCAAAAACACGCTCTCAGCGTAGAGATTACTCCGCCAATACCAACCTTCTTCTATCACCGCTATCACCTCATTAATTCATTAGCAAAATATCTCCGAAAATTTGTTCATTAATAACCTGCACTGATTTCACTACTAACGAGTTTATGTTATTGATTTTTGTTTGTGTTTCGCATGAATATTGTCCACGATTATGAACTACCGTAGTGTGTGATGCGATGAATGCTATTACTGACGGCGTATGGGCAAAGGCTTGTCAGGCGATCACATATATTGAAGACATACGAGAAAAATGAACACAAATCCAACAAGAAAGATGCAGAATGTGGGCAGCCGAGTACGGTATGCAAGCTGAATTTTGACTAATATTTCTTCTTCTGGTTATCGTTGGTCCGTGTAACCTTGCACCTCGTTTTTCGTTTTTGGTTTCTCAAAATCAAAAATTGAAATTTGACCGTCAATTTTCAATTTTCGTTTTTTGTTTCTGTAATCTCAAAATCAAAAATTGAAATTTGACCGTCAATTTTCAATTTTCGTTTTTTGTTTTTGTGATCTTAAAATCAAAAATTGAAATTTGACCGTCAATTTTCAATTTTTGATTTTGGGATTACAAAAACAAAAAACGAAAATTGATATTTGACAGTCAATTTTCAATTTTCGTTTTTCGTTTTGCTTGACGCAAAAATGAAAATCAAATATTGAAAATTGCCTCGACTTGTCCGTTTTTCGTTTTTTGATTTTAACTTTGACGTGGACGGGTTATGATGTCCCTTCCGGTATGACGAGTAGAATAGAAAACGCAAATCGTGTCGGGAGCCAGTGTATTGATCGATTTGTTAGGGTATCTATGCATTGCCTTGGTTAGTTGCCCACGGTAGTTCGGGATAAAACAAAGATCGAGGGGTATCCTCTAAATCAAACCAATTATTGAACAGGCTCAGCAAGCTCATTACGCCAAACCACTAGCTGCAATGTTTGAGATGTGACATCGCTGGCATAACTTTGATGTCAGGCTGAAATCGTCATCGAGAGTCAAAGCAAAAACCGCCGGCTTGGGATACCGATATGCTAATTCAAAATAACCTCGGGGGATGAAATGTTCGAGATTGAGACAAGGATTCAAAAACTCACTCGAATCACCAAAAATGTCCGGGTAAACCTATGAGAGGATTCACGATTTACCTGGACTTGTGAAGATGCACCAGACAGGTCTGGATAGGTGGCATCTCGCAGTTGTCATTGGTTATTGGCAATGAGGCCTGAGCCAATCAGGACGCAGTCGTAGATTTTCTCATTTCTAAAAATAGATGTTTAGAGCGCTACAAAAGCGAACAGCATTCATGCACACAACGGCTATTTGTTATTGATTTGAAATATAGTATTCATAAAGATACCAACAAAGATTTAATACCAATAAGAGTAAGCATCGCGGTGATGGGCCGCGAAATCCGTATATGGCCAGCGTTCCGTAAACCACCATTTCAAACAAGCACACAAACATCACGTTTGATGCCAGACGTCTGACTGCTTCAACGCTTCAGGTTCAATCAAAAACGCGTCAACGCTTTAAGTGCGGGTGTCAAAAGCTTCAACGCATCGACGCGGGAAGTTCCTTTTGGGGTTATGATTAGGGTACCCACGTATTTAATATTTTACCCTACTTTAATGAAACTCATATGTGTATCAACCCTGTTGTTCTCCATATAATGCTTCACACCTACTGCACGAATGCCTACTCACTCCTGGACATGCGCAGTTGGCCCATTATAATCTAGCTCGAATGCCTGGCTCCAGGGAAATATAGTGTGGTGACACTCCCATATCTTTCCCCCTACTGGCTTTAGATATTGTGCTCCACATCTGCCTAAACAATCCGATTTGCGCTTTCCATACTACTCCGCGGACCGAAAGTGACATCATAAGCCTTGCGCGTGCGCAGTTAACATTGATGCATCAAAGTTAAAATCAAAAAACGAAAAACGAAAAACGGACAACTCGAGGCAATTTTCAATATTTGATTTTCATTTTTTGCGCGAAGTAAAACGAAAAACGAAAATTGAAAATTGAATGTCAAATTTCAATTTTTGAATCTGAGAAACCGAAAAAGAAAAACGAAAATTGACAGTCAAATTTCAATTTTTGATTTTGAGAAACCAAAAACAAAAAACGAAAATTGAATTGTGCAAGGTTACACGGACCATCGTTGTATGTTTCTTTGAAAATGGAGAAAAAGTAATTACAGGTCTAAACTCATCCGCTTTATATACTTCCGGTTCAACGTCTTTTGTTTTGTGTTGAAGTCATACCCTATCCAAACACTATCTACGTGTATTCCCGTTGACGAAATACATACTTACATCTGCTCTCTTAAAAAAACTTGAGTGGAAAGTTTGCTCAAGAAAGAGTGGAATGCACTCAAGATTGAGTGAAATTCGCTCAAAAATTAAACTCACTCAACTTGAGTGAAATATTTCAATCAAGTGCTTGAGTGGGATGAATTTCCACTCTTACTTGAGTGAAATTTCACTCAACTGTTTTAGGGAGTGGTTTTGGTATACCGATACTCCCAGTAGGATGACGTGCCGTCTCATGTAAGTCTGTTGGCAGATTTTCCTCGTCACAGGGGTCACAAATAAACATATTATGTGTCTCATTTCTGACCCGAGTTTGCTACCGTCTAATTGTGTGTCGCAGCTGATTGTTGCTGACACAGATGAGACTCTGAAAAAAATCAGATCTACATCTTTCTGTAGCCCTTAGGTGCTTCGCACGCTCGTCAGATTATGGGGGGGGGGGGAGGCTACCTTCCGCAGCTATTCAGGGAAAACGATGTGTATACTCAATGGAAACCGGTCGAGGATAGTTCCCATGGCCCACAATCAAGTGGCATGTTATTTGTTGGACTTTTCCAGCAATTTCCACATGTTGTTGGGGCACTGTATTTACCCGTCCAACAATTTACGAGCTAGAAGAAACCTGTCCGAAAATAACGAAACTGGAACCGAAGGGGATCGAACCCACCATTCTTTACTCCATAGTCAGGGAAGCAGCTGAAAGCAACCGTCGGATTTTTTTTATATACCTAACACAAACCTAACCCTAACCCCAAACCCTAAACCTAACCCTAACCCGTAACCAATAATACTGATTTAACGCTAATTAGCGCAAATTTGCATCCAAATTAGACGTCATCACGCATAAGAGCATTCGTCAGACTTCAGTCACGTGATTTCATGAAGTCACGTGATTTCATGGCCTAAAGTCACGTGATTTCATGGCCCAAGCTACTTGATTTTGGGCCATGGTAACTATCCTTAACCATGGCAACCAATGTACAAGATAATCGACAATGTTCGTCGACTACTTACCCCCCGGACAAGATGTCCGATCATTCCGGACCAGTTTCCCTCCTTGGTGACGTAACCGTAACGGCCGTCTACCACAAGATCGAGGTCAAAGTCAAAGTTCAAGAGCTGGCTCAATTCATGAAGGACGTCGACGAGAAACCCTTCACACAGGGTACCATTTATTCCAGGATTTGTGGTCACCATCGTGAATGGGTGTTCCTGTAACACAATCATTATTATCGTGAGCAGCTGTTCCTATATGTGTCAGCAACCACAGGAAGGGATGTTAGTACAAATTGGTCATTAGCACGTGGGAATGTGAAACCCTGCGATCTTATCCATCAGGCGTTGTCGACCGTCTTCATGTGCTCCGGGCTGTCCCGAGTTTGTTGCTTTCACATACAGCTACTGGAACAGGGAGTGGGGTGAGTGAGTGAATATGATTTAACGTCGCTTTCAACAATATCTCCTGCAAATAAAAAAATCGAAAAATCTGCCCGAAAAACCGACCAAAAAAATGTTTCTTTTTTTTTAAATAACGTCACTAGGATGTTATCAAAGCGGCCATCTTCAAGTGCTTTTTACTCCTTCGGGCAGAGGGCTGAAATTTTCCATGCTATAATATTTGGCTCAAGCCCTGCAAGAAAAAACAAGACGGCCGCTATGATGTCACAGCTGTGGTGTCATGACGTAATCTCACGGACCTTGCCAGAAGCCATTCTCCGCCTATTTTTTAGAACGATTTTCTAAGTTTTTTTTCTCGAAAAACCACTAAATAGGATAACGAATAATTAGATTCGTCAAAATCAATTATTTTGATGTCATTTTAGGCAAGAAAAATGCGAAAAATGGACAGAAAAGACAGGAAACACGAATTTCTGAGGCCACCTCGTGGCCGCCATTTTGAATTTTCCCCTCAATTTTCCATCTGGGATTATACAAATAGTCTCAAAATAACGTCAATAAGATTCAAGGAAAGTCAGGAGGTTTCAGCTCTTATTCTCTTCGTTCGAGAGCTGTGGTGAAAAGAGGACAATGTACAATGTCCCCCTCCTCCAGGTCACATAGGGTTAATTCTTCTTTCGGCCTTTTAATTTTCTAATAATTTCCCTGACGTTTATCCCCATAGGCAATGTGCGAAAAACTGTAGAAATGAAAATTGTTAAAACCACAGTACCAAGTGAGACGCTCATGCACCAAAACATCGCTATTAACATTGTTAATGTATTCATACAAGCAGTGGTTTCCCACTGTTACAATGAATTCGTTCGTATCACGTTTAATTTATTCTTTTATTTAATTACTTTTGCTTTAATTTGATTGTAAGGATTGACCGTGATTTTTTTCCGTTCATTGGAGTATGAATTTAAAAACCTCTGTGCCAGCTGTAGAATTCGATCACCTTATAAATTCGTATACCGGTCACCTAAAACCTGATGAACGTAAAGAAATCACAGTAAATTCTTAGCTGAATGTCATTTAACTTAAGGATACTGATCCCTCCTTTTAAATTAATTTTTTTTTAATCCGAATATCTTTACAACCTACTGGTTTATAGTGAACAAATTTATGTATTTGCAATACTTAGGAAATGTGCTTTCAAGAAATATATACATTTTAGCTGTTTTAAGACAAGTTCTAGTGGGTGTGTAAAAGTGTGGGTAGGAGGGCTCATTAGGCTACCCTTAACTCCTTTGAGAGTGTGTGCAGTTTTTCTTCCAATTTGCTTCAAAAGCACCAATGATAACTTTTAGGGTCATAATATGTGATATATGTGTATTGGTCTGCTGTATAAGTTTTAATATCAGTCTGTTTTATAAGTATCCACCTGTTTTGGTCAGTATCGGGCTGTAATGCGACCCAGCAAGAGTGACTTTTCTCGTGACATTTTATATCACATTTCCCCAATGTCAAACAGGAAATGTACATGAATTTTGCGTCCGAGACTTTAAAATGTCACCGGGGACATTAGGAATGAATAATTCCTTGCGATTAATTTTCACTTACTATAATTGTAGTAACTCTGTATCTGGGCCGAAGAGTGGTCTGGGCAAAGGCGTCCTATAACAAATCCAATGTGAAATATTAGGCATAAAACAAATTAAATAATTGAGGTCTAACATTGGAGAAACCGCAAGAACATTCAAACGTATTTGCATTACGAATCTTATCACACGTCAGCTCACATGCGACGATGACATATCATTTATCTTTTCTTACATGAGTAGTAAAACGGATCAATTGAGATGACCTAGTCCTATGTCTTTAACATGGGAGAACGTGGACCACCGCATTTGTCGTTTGATTCCTATGGCCGACTTTGATTGACATCAGGGTAACCAAAATAGGTCAACAGGATTCCGCGATGACAAAGAATAGGAGTGTTGTCGTGAATGAAGTAGATCAACCGGAAATGGCGACATCAAAACCGAAAATAGTCGTTATCTCGCGAATAGCAAGGACTAGAGATGTGGTAATTTCTAATGGATATCTTAAAACAATAACGTTGATTTAAGTATATCATGGCTTCATCAGGGTGGAAGTAAGATTATATCTCGGGAAATCCCAGAAGAGTTATCGGCGAGAAGATACCGATGAATATGCGGTAGAGAGGGATTATACTGAACGAGATAATGTGTTGACTTGGGCCTCTACCGCTACAACTTTGGGTTGATTTGAGGCGCAGACAGATTCTTTGAGGGAAGTAACTACTCCAAATTCATTTCCTGTGCTTGTATGAATCTCCGATACACTTGTCTTATTATCGGACTCAAGTTTGACGCGAAAGTTTTGCTAATGAAATCAAAGTTTAAAAATATTTGCACTGACTATACCAGTGACATCATCATCAGGGTGGAAGTAAGGTTATATCTTGGAAATGTCAGCTGTCTTCTTGTTTTGTTGGCTGTGTTCCAACCATTACGACACTGTGTTGATTAGGGGTCGACAAAGATCGACTCGTTGAAGGAATTCCTCTGCAGACGAAACATAAGTACTATAAGCGAAGGTATTTATATTCAGGACAAATGCCTTCACTGCTATCAATGCTCGGTGTAAGAGGGTCAGATGCACCCCGGGACGGATTGTCTCTCCATGTGGCATCAGACTACAATTAATCACTTCCGGTTCAGTGCCCACGACCTACATTGTTTAGAAATTTGAGAGCAGATCTTTATGGATTTTATGAGCTGCGATTTTTCAGCATTTCTGATACATCTGATATTTCAACTTGCAGATGAGGCTTCAAACTGTACTTCCTGATGTTGATTTGGGCCATTTTGGGAAAAGCATGGTGGATGGAGACATGATCAGTGAAGGGTGAGAAAGCTCCCTGTTTACAAATTGAATAACATTCTGTAGCACCAATCAGCTGTCAGTGGCGGCAATTTGAAATTTCCATGGTCAACATCTGTCAAGACTTCCACTGGTAATGTCCCACAAGGTAAATATTGACATGCCAGGTGGATTTATGCATTGTGAATTTTCTGGATTTTTGCCGATTTTTAACGCTAATACATAACAAGTAACGGAATTAATAGTAGACTGGTGCCATGTATGTTTCGGCACATTCTCTCTCAATCTCAAACCCACCCCTAAAACTAAAATTAAGCCCAGCAAGCGTCAAATCTGACATTCAATATTCAGCTGTCGACCCCACATGAATTTCCTCGTCCATAATCGAAATACCTCAGTCCTATTTTGTATGACAGGTAGCACCAATTCCAAATGTGTATGAAATAGAAATAATAACCCGACCTCATACCCTTAGCTGAACAAAAACGATTCTATGCTTTAATCCTGGAGCAAGTTAGCCGGAGACTTATTAGGGGCCCAGTTGCCTCCAAACCTTTATCATTGAAAAGAAGTATGAGATAAGGGGTCAGATTAGACGTTTATGCTTAATAGTATAAATGGCACATCTATCTCCTGTCTCGTTTCCATGGTAAAGGTTTGGGAACAGCTGGCCCCTAATACGTCACCTGGTTGAGCAGTTCGCCATATGAGGATCTTGAAACCCGGAACACCGTGTGCAATACAGCTTGTCGGGTAGCTCTTTCAGGTTTAACAAGGTTCCCTACATGTGGAAACCTGTTGTGTTTCCTTACATGACGAATAGGCCCTCCGGTTGACCTGCCCTGCATTGTAGCATATAATGGTATACGTTTGGATTAGGGTATGGGGGGCGGGTTATTATTTTTATTTCATGCTCACTTGGAATTCGTGATAACTGTCATACGAAATGGGTCTTTGGATTATTCTTTTGTGGATGACAGCTGAATATTGAATGTCGGATCTGACGCTTGCTAAGAATAAGTTTAATTTCATGCGTAAGTTTAAGGACGAGAAAGACGAAACATGCAGGAGGACATCTGATCCTCTTTCACTGGGCATTGAGAGCAGTTACGGTATTTGTTCTACATATTGCTAAAATATCTTCACTTATAGTAAGTATGCATCGTCTGCAGAAAAATTCCTTAACCCTACCTGGCCATTATGTCCTCCACCTACCAAACTTTCTCCCATATCTCCGGAACGACAACAAATGAAAGCTGACCCTCCGTGACGTTTTAGTTTATCATATTGGGGTCATTTTGTGCCTATTTGTATAACCCCCGATTAGAGGATCATGGGTAAATCCAAGATGGCGGCCATGAGTGGTATCGGAAAAGTGATGTTTTCGACATTTTTCTTCAAAATTCATGCTTTTCTTCGAGGAAAATTGGGCAAAATATATTTTATTTGACATCAGACTATTATTTACTAATTTATTATGTAATTGATGCGAAGGGAAGACATAGATAAAAAATTCGATAAATCTGACCGAAAAATCTACCAAAGAATGCTTGTTTTGAAGATGACGTCACTGTGACGTCATCAAAGCGGCTATCTTGGATTTTGTTTCTGGTAGAGTTTGACCCAAGAGTATAGTATGGTAAGTCAGCACCCCTAGCTCAAGTGGTAAGAAAAATAATTAGGGGGAAGGAATCCGGACTTTCCCAGAAGTTTCTGTTGCGCAATATCTATTTTCAGCATTTTCAGATTGATGATTTCACTCGTAAAACGTTCGCGTAGAGCTGTTGTCCGGTAACAAAAAAAGTATTCTAGAGACTCCTACATGCAAAGGGAATGGCCTTGTATTAGTTGCGGTTTATGGCATACTTGTCTCAAAGATTCTGTATGCGCCTCTAATCAGCTCAATGTTGTAGCGGTACGGGCTCAGCCAACAGATTGTCTCGTTCCGCATAACCCCACCTCTACTACTTATTCTTCGGTATCTTCTCGTCAATAAGTCATCTGAGACTCCAAGATACAACCTTGTTTCCACCCTGATCACATGCCCTCAAAACAAGAGATTTGGGGGGTGAGGGGTGGTTTTAGGTTGAAATGTCAAACTATGTGATCCCCATACATAACCCCATGATTGTGTTTATTTAAAGGATGAGGTTATGTATAGAGACCCCATATTTCAAGATTTAAAACCACCCGCCCCACTCTCCCAAATCTCTTGTTTTGAGGGCTTATGAGCCCGATGAAGCCATGATGATGTCACTGGCTTGTTCAAACCAACGCTTTTGTTGTAAGTTGTCCATTAATCAAGTCCCATATCTCTAGTCCCTGCCATTTGCGATATATCGCCTATTTTCGGTTTTGATGACGTCATTTGCGGTTGACTTACTTCATCTACGAAAACACTCCTATTTTATTCTGAGTCCTCGGGGAATCCGGTTGACCTAGTTTATCACCCTCACGTCAATCAGAGTCAGTAATAAGGGTCAAATGTCAAATGGGGTGATCCACGTGCTTCTATGTTAAAGACATCAGGCGATCTCCAAGGACCCGCTTAACTACTTAGATGATAAGAATGTTTGTTCCAAAGTTTCATTTTCTATCAAATGGCAAGGCTATTTTCCTACGAAGTAGGCTACAGATCGCAAATTGTTCGGTAATGAGTGAGTGAGTGAGTGAGTGAGTCAGTCAGTCCATCCGAATCCTTTCGTCGGCAAAATAAGGAGAACCGTTGACATTAGAACCTTGATTTTTGGCATGAACGTGCATTAGGGAATTGTTACCAGCAAGTTCTGAGCTGGCCGAATTCTGATGAAAATTTGATTTATAATTATTTTTTTATTATTTATTGATGGCTCAGCGAGTGCATTGTCATACCCATCGGGAACCCTTGGCTGAATGTTTACTGTATATAACCTGGTGGGATATGCCATCGTAGAGGTCACAGCAGTGTAGCTGGGTCACCCCCAATAGGAGGTATATTTTACAGATCAGAACAAACAGTCTGATGGGCTTGGGATTCGAGAATGCAGTTAATACTGCCATGGTGTAATAATTAAATTGTTCTTAGAGGTCAGAGCAGGGAAGACAAAAATAAACAGATCTGTCTGGGAATTAAAAAAATATCACAACAGATGGTACCGGTATTACATTAAACCATCG
Organism: Hanleya hanleyi; assembly: GCA_036873755.1. NCBI lineage: Eukaryota > Metazoa > Mollusca > Polyplacophora > Lepidopleurida > Hanleyidae > Hanleya > Hanleya hanleyi. The sequence continues at coordinate 74,689 of JAVTVY010020060.1, forward strand.
ACAGTGCAGATTCTATGAGTTGACATGTTGACGTCTTTATTAATTTAGCACCGTTCCAGGGGACATTTGAACAGCTGCCGTTAACTTCAGACACACTTTTGCTATATACACACATGTTTTGATTAACTTCTACATTATGGGAAACGAAATTAAAGATATGTAATCAGTATTAAGATGCTGTATTTAAGATGCTTAGTACAATCCTCAAATTCTACATTCATCAGATTGCCGATACCCAAAATGTGTTGTCTCATATATCTAGATAACAACGTGAGAGATGCTATTTATTCGTCTTTTACCGGTCATGCTCAGGAGAATGACATAGAACCATTATTATCGTGTGCCAAGAAGGTGTCCCAGATAGCACACCAACGTTGGCCCAATGTTGGCCCAACGTCTTCACATTGGTTGGCCCAACGTTGGCTGCCAACGTTGGCCCAACGTCTTTTTGCTCGTTCGCCCAACGTTGGCCGGCCACCGGTGGCCCAACGTAGGCCAGCCACCGTTGGCCCAACGTTGGCCGGCCACCGGTGGCCCAACGTAGCCCAGCCACCGTTGGCCCAACGTTGGCCGGCCATTGTGCGCCCAACGTTGGCCGGCCACCATTAGCCCAACCTTGACCAGTCAACATCCCATTGTTTTGAGCAAACATTTGTGTAGCTTGTTGTTGCTTATTGTCACTTAGAGAACTAAACACTCAGTTCATAAGTTTCTTACAGAAAGAAAAAATTGTTATAGAGAGTTTGTATTTCACACGGGTTTGAATGGGGTTCACCTGCTCGAACAGACGCCAGGTGGATATGCGTACCATGAGGTAAATGGTGCATGCCCACGTCGTTTTTCTGGACGTCACAAAGGCAACGTCATAATGTAATGATGTTATATTTGTTCGTTTTACGAAGCCACGTCTTCTTTACCTGCTCGCAAACTAGCGCCGCCTAGTGTGGCTGGTGATCCCAATGGGGTTTGAAATCAGCAACTGTGAGAAGCAGATAATCCAGCGACCGAGTCTCGTATCTCCAGGAACACAATTGAACGATTGTGAAAGAAGGGAAAAACCCAAAGAAATTCAATTACAACTATAAAAACAATTTATTCCAGCAGAACTGACACATTGGTACATGGAATGAATTAAGCAACATAATATACTCCATTAGGCTAGGCGACAAGAGTTAAATTGCACCCAAAATACATTTGTTTCAGGAAATCATACAGCACATGGTTTAAGGACATCAGATTTCAACCTAATGGTCGAGAAATTCTAACCACCACTTCTGTGTTTCAAGAATAACACAAGATATGATGAGTTTGGTTCAGGAAAATTTAAAAAAAGATAGAAGTGGTTAACTCAGCATAACCCAAGAAAAAAATGTTGAATGAGGTCCGAGTCGTGTGCACATCTTCATGTGGTGATGATGTGTTGCAAATTTCAAAATAATCCAGCATGAATCCTTTTTTCAATGATCAAGGGGTATAACTCAGATCGGGTCAAAAGGTCACATGCACTTCATATGGTGATGATAATGTGTGGCAACCGTGCCAGCCAAAGCCCAACGTTGGTCCAACGTTGGGTGTCGACCATGAGCCAACCATGACATCTGGCAACCATGCCAACCAAAGTCCAACGTTGGCCCACCGTTGGCCCCCGACCATAAGCCAACCGCGACCATGGGCCAACGGTGCCAACCAACGGCCAACGTTGGCCCAACGTTGTAGTGTTATCTGGGGTTGGTCTTGAGTTGAATTACCGTAAGCTACATAAATGCTACCTTTCTACTATAGGACTATATATAAGAATTTGTTGTATTGTTGGGAAAATAATGCGATTCAAACAGTTGTTTTGGTCCTGGACAAGGGCACTGAAAACCATTAAAGAGATGTAAATGTATTTTCACACGTAAAGATTGAACTTTTTATTATTCAATCTGTTTCCTTTAGTTAAAAAATTGTAAAAGTAAATCGGAGATCGTTATTTTATATTTGGAATGAAGGCGCATTAGGAGACTGTTACCAACAAATTCTGAGCTAACCTACTTTTGATGAAAATTTCTGGTGATTTTTGATGAAAATCACTGGTGATTCTGACTTGGGCAGTGCCCATCTTAATATAGACAGGATTTCAACTGGGGGTGGGGATTTCCAAGTGTTCAGTTCGCGTCGGAGTCCTAATGCCTACCCTACTTCGTAGGTCCTGTGACGTTAGTCACACTGCTCATGTATTATATAGATACCTTCCGAAAAACCCATACAGGGTGAGTAAAAAAAATGTCCACCTGTGGTTTTGTTAATTTATTCATCTAAAGATATAATTTATTGTTTATATGAATATAACACAACGAAGGGTACTCCTCTGTGCTATCCATCAATTGTGTGTTTTATTTATGGACAAAAATATACAGATAATGTGTATAGACACCAATTACGCTCATGTGTAGAAAGTGCATTCTCTACATAATAATGAAATGCATGAAAACGGACACAGGAATGAGACACTTCACATGTTTAGCTGTTTTCAGGTATCTCTGTTGCACTTTAAGACTTTCTCTCCGAGAGTTGTTACTTGGCATTGCAAAAATGTGCAACAGAAATATCTGAAAATATATAAACAGTGTAGAGTCTCATTCCTGTTTCTTCTTCAACTGCTGTATTCACTCGTAGCTGCTTTATGGAGAGAATGCACTTTCCTGTTGTGAGCGCCATTGGAATATACACAATATATGGGAACTTCATATGAATAAATGAAATAAACCACAGATTGGACATTTGTTTTTACTCAACCTGTACAATAGGATTACTCATCTGGGCGGTCGCGAGTCGATTGTGCGCTGCCCCGAGGGAAAGAACGTACGATTTTGGCCACCAATCTCCGTCTTATTGTGACACCAATGATAATGAATTGGCAAGTATATTCGAAATCTTCTCACAAACTCCATTTTAAATTATGTATAAGGGTGATTCCTTAGAGGTCACTTCCGGTCACGTGACTGGCGGGTAGACCAAAAAATTTATTCTGAAAAATGCGGAAAAACGGACTTTACACTAAAAAATAACGAGAAACAACGTCAAATGGGTCTAGTTGGGCCATACGTGTAAGTCCCGATATGCCCAGCTCTGGTATAGCCTTGTTCTATACGTGAGAACACTATGGCTGTAAACCAGTCACCAGATGGAGTTGTTGGGAAAATGCTGTACGGGCAATATTTGCCGAACCAATTGACCATAACCAATAAAATAATTCGATTCTATGTCCGCTTACCTTTCATAAAAACACCTTGTTTATCAGCGACTGTCCATTTTTAGTTTTACAAGACGTCTAAACACGAAGAGCGGGGTAAAACTGTCCGCATCACCGTTGTGCGTGTATTGTTTATCGCGAGTTGTTGTGGCGCTTAATCAGCGTTCTGATCGATGCAAGATGGCGGCGATGTGGACAGTTTTACCCCCCTCGTCCGAGTTTAGATCTCTTGCCAAACTAAAAATGGACAGTCGCTGATAAACCAGGTGTTTTTATGAAAGGTAAGAGGACATAGAATCGAATAATTTTATTGGTTATGGCCAATTGGTTCAGCAAATATTGCCCGTACAGCATTTTTCCAACTCCATCTGGTGACTGGTTTACAGCCATAGTGTTGTTCTCACGTAGTATGGAACAAGGCTATACCAGAGCTACGATATGCCGTGTAGGTTCTCATCTTGATGGGCTTGTAAAAATAACTACATTCGGTGTGGCTTGCAACGGCTATGACGTCATCGTACGCATGCGCAGTCGAGCGAATGAGGGTGTTTTATTGGTGGCCCGGTAAGTGTTTCAGCGGCTTAGGGATCATTCGTGGTCCCAATGGGCTATTACAGGAGCCTTGTCTTGAAGCCCTCATGGAGCACACTACGCTTGGGATGGTCTTGACGGGAAGCGACGTTAAAGTGCGCACGCACAGGCAGGGAGTAGTAGTGAAAGAGGGGATTTCAGGGGTGCGCAGGTGCGTGCTTGAGCGATCTAGGGACCATTCTTGGCCCGAATGGACAGTGCAGGGTATCATATTGAAGCCCTCGTGGAGCAGACTACGACTGAGGGTTGTTGGGCTGGAACGAACTCATGGTGCGCATGCACAGTCGAAAGTATTAGGGAATTAGGGAGGTTGAGGGTGCGCAGTGGTGTCTTTGAACGCTTTAAGAGCCATTTCGTGATCACATTGTGTCGTGGAAGGTCGCGTAGTCGTGTAGACTACCAGTGGTGTGGTTTTGACTGGAAGTGACGCCAAGATGCGCATGCGCATTTGATGCATAGCAGCACACGTGGAATGTTAAGGATGTGTATAGGTGAGTTGGAGCGAACTATCATGGACCAAAATGGTTTCAAATATGGCGTTGTCTAATCCAAACTCTTGTTGTGTGGTAGACGTGTAGTAGAGTAGTGGTAATTTTGACTTCGAAAGATCATGTCTGGGCGATCCAGGTGCCACCCTTGGTTCAAATGAAAACGTGTATTACAGGAAAGGCATGTTCGGGTGCACAGAGGCCTGTTTGGGCGAGCTAGGGAACATCATGGGTCCAAGTGTGTGAGGCATGTAGACTACGACTGGTGTGGCTATGACTGGAAGTGACATGATATTAAGTCATGGTGCGCATTCGCAGTCGAAAGATGGCATTTTGGGGTCCACAAACCAGGGCGTTTTAGGGACCATCCTGAAAGTGTCTCATTGAATGTGTTTTTGCGTAGTCATACACTGTCCTGGTAATGGTGTGATTGTGACGTCATGGTACGCATGCTCATTCGTGGAGTTGTAAAGAAATGGTATTGTTAGGGCGATCTAGGGTTCATACCTGGTCTAAATGGGTCGTTAATGTGTTTTAACCGTAAATAACGTTATGTGCGCAGTCGAGGTGTAGTAGAGAAACTGGCATTTTGAGGGTGCACATGGGCGTGTTTTGGCGAGCTGGGGCTCATCCTTGTCCTAAATCAGCAGTGTAGGGTGTCATCTTGAAGTTCCCGTTGGGTACTGTTTCCGTGGGCTCGGGCTGTCACTGTGCCCATGCGCCGTCAAGGTATAGTAGCGAAAGGGCAAGCCCGGCTGCGTAGAGAATTGTTTGAACGATCTAGGGCCATCTTTTGTCCAACTGAGCCGTGTAAGGTATCGTCTTGAAGCTCTCGTAGTGTAGACTACGCGAGGTGGTTAACTTGTAAGTTAGAGGGTGTGCCAGGGTCCAGGGTCGCTACTACTCATCAAATGCGCATACGCACTATGCCGTCAATTACGGTCAAAACCACGTACCATAGTCTACATGTCGTAGTCTACATGCCGTGGTATTCAAGGCAAGATCCTTCGCGGCTCATTTAAAGCAAGACTAACCGTTAAATCACCCAAATATCCCCCATTCGCACCCTAATCTAAGGGATTTTTCGCTATCATTGCCCATGCACACCATGACGTCATTTCCAGTCAAAACCACTCCAGTCGTAGTCGACACCACGAGGGCGTCTATATGACACCCAGCACGGCCCATCTAGGGTAAGGATGGTCACTCAATAGCTTAAACACGCATCTGCACACCCCTAAACTGCCCTCTTCCGCTACTACTCATCGACTGCACCGGCGCAAGTCGTAATTAATCTACATGCTGAGGGATTCATGACGAGACCCTCCACGATCCATTAGGGACCATGAATGGTCCCGGAATCGCTCAGACACCCACCCCTGCACATCCGCTAAACTGCCCGCTTTCGCTAGTACTCCTCGACTGCACATGCGCACTATAGCGTCATTTCCAGTCCAAACAATCTAGTCTACTCCTCGTCTGCTCATGGGCACTATGATGTCACTTTCGGTAAAAACTGCCCCAAACCTACTCGATGATGGCTTCAAGATGATACATTTACACGTCCCATTGGGACCACATAGGGCCCGTTCAAACCCATTCGATGATTTTTTTTCCCCGCAAGTCCGTTTTCCGCATTTTCCCGGTAACTCTTAGTTTTGCATCCACCCGCCATTAACGTGATCTCCAAGATCCGAGGTGAAAGGTCAACTCAAGGCTAAAGGTCATACAACCCACATTCAACCCACATTTCCCCGCGCCCCTCCTCAGTCACGATAATAAGAAATTTACGCTTTTACTACTATTCATATTATTCCCCACCCGTTCCCCCAACACACATAACGTTAAAATGAGTTTACTGAACCGTCGCTGTAAGCCGTCGCTGGAATATTAGCATATCACAGCACATCACGCATCATATGGATACGGTTTGAAATGTAGGGTACAAAGAGGAAGGCGCCTGTAGCAATCATGCAGGCTATTGACTACAGATATATTGGTAAATATTGAAAAAAATCTTACATATCGCAATATCGCCAGGAGAGCTCCGAGTATCAGCGCTTTTGAGGAAGTTTCCATTGTTCCAGTAATTCTAATTCGACCTCAGACTATTCTTACACAAATGGCAGTTCACAATGCTAGTGCAGATCCGACGTTCGTATAACTCTGCTTATGTGCGCCTGGTATACCGCCTTGGATGGTCTGTGCATCTAGTATTTCAGAGTTCATTGTATCAGTTACAATATCAGCTATCATCGCCTGTGTCCTGACCTGACATATGTAAGTTATTCATGTGATCCTGTATGAACATGCTATCTCAGTATTGTTTAATAAAATAATTAAAAAAAAGAATCGAACCATTTTGACGTATGAAAAAAAATATATATATATATTCTTTTTGATTCTGTGCTAACCCAGTGTGCTTGGAGTTAATTCCGAGGAATTAATACCCAAACGCCGGATCTTACACTTAAAACCACTGTATAACTAGTTTAATTGGTCGCTACTTTCTTAGAATCCAAGACATAAGCCCCAGGGGTCGAAATCCCCACAGACAAAAGCCCCACGAGCAAAATCCCCAGTGGACAGAAGCCCAAAGCTGACAAAAGCCCCAAACCATTGCATAATATGCATGCAGTGCAGTACCTAGATGTACGATTAGTTTATCATCTTACGAAATGAGATTACAAGCATGAAACACAACAGTTCATGATAAACCTGTCCGTGGTTCTTTTGTTCGGACCCCACTTTGAATTACCTGGCCTGGGCTTTTGGGACCTGTCCAGGTCTGTCGACCCCCCCACCCCCTCCCACACACACACATACATGTGAAAGGTGTCAACCGGGGACGCCTGCCACAACCCCCCTAAATGGGGACTTTGTTAATAAGGTACCAAGAGATAAATGAACCTCAGATTCCAATAAAGGCAATCATAGAGACGCCCACTGGACCTTTGGATCCATCAAATTCTGAAATTTGCCAAAAGTGTTCAAGCTAGTCAAAGTGGGGACGCACACATTTCACACTCGCCGTGAAAGATGCTGCTAAAATGGGGACGCACTCCCGTCAAGTGTAGACTATCCAAGTGGGGACAAATGTTTAAAACCAACCAAATGGGGACATCATCAATAAATTTATTATTGCAAATGATATGTAGGCTAAATAGGGACATGTCAAGTGAACATATAACCAATTCTATCACACTTTGATGTTTTATTACTACATGTAACGTTGAACACGTTTCATGGACGTCGCTGGACGCAGCCAGTTTTCGTCTTTCGTTGACAATGACTCCGTACCGGGAACAGTAATTGGGGAAAACTTGAACAGTTACGAGAAAGCCGTTAATTTGACATACTACAGCGTAGACAGGGGCTTAGCGATACTGGTATTCGTAAACAAACAAGGTGAATAATTTGCCTCACCGGAAGTGCGCGCGTCTGTCTTGAAATACGCGCGAGTGTTCCTTTCACGGGGAACTTAGCTGTTTTCTAAGCAAGCGCGGCAGGGATGGCATTTAGGTGTCTAGGATTAAAGACCCTAAAACGAGGGAATATTCGATGCCGCCGTTTACGTGGAATGTTCCCAGATGAAGTAAGAATGGACTGTGCAAAGAAGGTAGGGATTCGTTTACTAATTGAAAAACAATACCCAGTCGACTAAAATTGCGCGCCAAAATACGTAAGTGAACTGACATCTCTGCAACTGCATCTCGTTGTTATTTCACGCGATTTGTGGATACTAGGCTGAAGTTTCTGGTACAGGTCAGCAATTTTGATTGAGGAAATATATATATGTGTTTGGAATTGACAGTAAGAATGCATTCGCATTGTTGTAGACAGGCATACAATTTCCGCCCCAAATTAGCATGCTGTTTGAAGTATGTTGTTGTACACGACGAAATCAGTATTGAGCGACATATATTCAGTGCCCAGATAGAGCGGGACTCCAATAGAATACAATAGACGTTCAACCGTTTAACTTTTTTGCAATTGTTTGAACAACGGCACATAACGATGAAAGTTCACACTCGATCTAAGGCGCTCGCAATCTTGACAAATTAAACTTTCCGGAAAATGTTTCCATTCCGTATTTGTAGTATATGCCACATCACAATACAGCGAAATAATACCTGTGGGGGACGTCATGGAAAGGCCGTGATATTGTACCATCAATATCTAGTTGTCGTTGTTTTCCGTCTATCACTTTATCGAATGACAACGTTGAAGTATCAACAACTGAGTAATAAACTATTCCTCAAGGAAGATTGTTGTTGTTGTTGTCTTCTGGCATTTTCTTCTGATTTGCAGGAACATGGGGACAAACAAAATATCTGACTAGGTACGGTACGCCTATTGTTTCGTTTTCGGTTTATGTCCATCAAACAAGTGTTTCAAAGTAAATCAGAAAATTTAACTTACGTTCCGTACAATATTGCCCGCAGTCGAATCGTGTATTGTTCTTTCTTCAGTCTCGTTTTATCTCTCTTCGTTCGTTGTCACGTGACTAACTAATTCATGCGCAAACGGGGACACAAGGGTATGGCCGCAATTTTGTCCAATCGACACGCCACACACGAACACACCCTCCGTATCTATTTTCACACAGTGAAATCGGGGACTATTGAAAAGATAAGCTTTTTTTTACCTTTTTTCACTAGAGAGTGCTATAAAATGAACAGAGAAAGCGATTTTGGACCTTTGGTCAACCGGGGACGTCCCCGGTTGCCGAGGTGTCCCCGGTTGAAAGGTGTGTATCCATGCAACTGTCCCCACTTGACACCTTTCGCACACGCACAGACGCATACACACTCTTGCATACACGCACGCACGCACA
>JAVTVY010020061.1:0-74096 GCA_036873755.1 Hanleya hanleyi
AATATTATATCCGCGGAGGAAATATTATATCCCCCGAGGAAATGATTATATCCGCGGAGGAAATATTATATCCGCGGAGGAAATATTATATCCGCGGAGGAAATGATTATATCCGCGGAGGAAATATTATATCCGCGGAGGAAATATTATATCCGCAGAGAAAATTATTATATCCGCGGAGGAAATATTATATCCGCGGAGGAAATATTATATCCGCGGAGGAAATGATTATATCCGCGGAGGAAATATTATATCCGCGGAGGAAATATTATATCCGCGGAGGAAATGATTATATCCGCGGAGGAAATATTATATCCGCGGAGGAAATATTATATCCGCGGAAGAAATATTATATCCGCGGAGGAAATGATTATATCCGCAGAGGAAATATTATATCCGCGGAGGAAATATTATATCCGCGGAGGAAATATTATATCGGCGGAGGAAATATTATATCCGCGGAGGAAATATTATATCGGCGGAGGAAATGATTATATCAGCGGAGGAAATATTATATCCGCGGAGGAAATATTATATCCGCGGAGGAAATATTATATCCGCGGAGGAAATATTATATCCGCGGAGGAAATATTATATCCGCGGAGGAAATATTATATCCGCGGAGGAAATGATTATATCCGCGGCGGAAATATTATATCCGCGGAGGAAATGATTATATCTGCGGAGGAAATATTATATCCGCGGAGGAAATGATTATATCCGCGGAGGAAATATTATATCCGCGGAGGAAATATTATATCCGCGGAGGAAATGATTATATCCGCGGTGGAAATATTATATCCGCGGAGGAAATATTATATCCGCGGAGGAAATGATTATATCCGCGGAGGAAATATTATATCGGCGGAGGAAATATTATATCCGCGGAGGAAATGATTATATCCGCGGAGGAAATATTATATCCGCGGAGGAAATATTATATCCGCGGAGGAAATGATTATATCCGCGGAGGAAATATTATATCCGCGGAGGAAATATTATATCCGCGGAGGAAATGATTATATCCGCGGAGAAAATATTATATCCGCGGAGAAAATATTATATCCGCGGAGGAAATGATTATATCCGCGGAGGAAATATTATATCCGCGGAGGAAATGATTATATCCGCGGAGGATATATTATATCCGCGGAGGAAATATTATATCCGCGGAGGAAATTATATTTGGTGTTTTTCAAGAATTTCATAGGTTTTTCTTCGACTTTGTCTCTGTCTTTACGTCGTTGAACACGGAAAATTCGCAGAATATTGCTATGAATTCGCTGAAAATTCAGTTGATTTCTTGGAAAATACAAAGAAAATCTAGAAAATTAAGTTGGTTTCTTCGGAAATAGAAGAAAAACATAGGAAATCAAAAGAAAACGGCAATGGCCCTAACGGGCCACCGTACCGGACTGTTGAGAAGGGTTATATGTTGAACTTCATTGAAATCAACTGCTGTCTTAAAATTAGTCCCGGGTGAATACATTGCATATTAACTGATGAATATATGAACTTACGTAGGTCCTTTGGTTTCATTGCACTTGAGACATAGCCCAGAGTATTGGCCCTATGGTCGGAACTATGGGGATACGACAACGTTATTTGACGTCGACCAGTCAGTGCATTGGAGTCAGCCAAGTAACAGTCATACCAGAAGGTGAACAGACAAAAACACGAAATATTATATCCGCGGAGGAAATATTATATCCGCGGAGGAAATGATTATATCCGCGGAGGAAATATTATATCCGCGGAGGAAATATTATATCCGCGGAGGAAATGATTATATCCGCGGAGGAAATATTATATCCGCGGAGGAAATATTATATCCGCGGGGGAAATGATTACAGGTGTATCCACGGAGTGAAATATTATATCCGCGGAGGAAATATTATATCCATGGAGGAAATTATTATATCCGCGGAGGAATGATTATGTCCGCGCGGAGGAAATATTATATCCGCGGAGGAAATATTATATCCGCGGAGGAAAATGATTATATCCGCGGAGTGAAATATTACATCCGCGGAGGAAATATTAATATATCCGGGCGGAGGAATGATTATATCCGCGGAGGAAATATTATATCCGCGGAGGCCGATTATATCCGCGGATGAAATGATTATATCCGCGGAGGAAATGATTATATCAGCGGAGGAAATATTATATCCGAGGAGGAAATATTATATCCGCGGAGTGATTATATCCGCGGAGGAAATATTATATCCGCGGAGGAAATATTATATCCGCGGAGGAAATGATTATATCCGCGGAGGAAATATTATATCCGCGGAGGAAATATTATATCCGCGGAGGAAATGATTATATCCGCGGAGGAATATTATATCCGCGGAGGAAATATTATATCCGCGGAGGAAATGATTATATCCGCGGAGGAAATATTATATCCGCGGAGGAAATATTATATCCGCGGAGGAAATGATTATATCCGCAGAGGAAATATTATATCCGTGGAGGAAATATTATATCCGCGGAGGAAATATTATATCCGCGGAGGAAATATTATATCCGCGGAGGAAATGATTATATCCGCGGAGGAAATATTATATCCGCGAGGAAATATTATATCCGCGGAGGAAATGATTATATCCGCGGAGGAAATATTATATCCGCGGAGGAAATATTATATCCGCGGAGGAAATGATTATATCCGCGGAGGAAATATTATATCCGCGGAGGAATGATTATATCCGCGGAGGAAATATTATATCCGCGGAGGAAATATTATATCCGCGGAGGAAATGATTATATCCGCGGAGGAAATATTATATCCGCGGAGGAAATATATCCGCGGAGGAAATGATTATATCCGCGGAGGAAATATTATATCCGCGGAGGAAATATTATACCCGCGGAGGAAATGATTATATCCGCGGAGGAAATATTATATCCGCGGAGGAAATATTATATCGGCGGAGGAAATGATTATATCCGCGGAGGAAATATTATATCCGCGGAGGAAATATTATATCCGCGGAGGAAATGATTATATCCGCGGAGGAAATATTATATCCGCGGAGGAAATATTATATCCGCGGAGGAAAAGATTATATCCGCGGAGGAAATATTATATCCGCGGAGGAAATATTATATCCGCGGAGGAAATGATTATATCCGCGGAGGAAATATTATATCCGCGGAGGAAATATTATATCCGCGGAGGAAATGATTATATCCGCGGGGGAAATATTATATCCGCGGAGGAAATATTATATCCGCGGAGGAAATGATTATATCCGCGGAGGAAATATTATATCCGTGGAGGAAATGATTATATCCGCGGAGGAAATATTATATCCGCGGAGGAAATATTATATCCGCGGAGGAAATGATTATATCCGCGGAGGAAATATTATATCCGCGGAGGAAATATTATATCCGCGGAGGAAATGATTATATCCGCGGAGGAAATATTATATCCGCGGAGGAAACGATTATATCCGCGGAGGAAATATTATATCCGCGGAGGAAATATTATATCCGCGGAGGAAATGATTATATCCGCGGAGGAAATATTATATCCGGGGAGGAAATATTATATCCGCGGAGGAAATGATTATATCCGCGGAGGAAATATTATATCCGCGGAGGAAATATTATATCCGCGGAGGAAATGATTATATCCGCGGAGGAAATATTATATCCGCGGAGGAAATATTATATCCGCGGAGGAAATGATTATATCCGCGGAGGAAATATTATATCCGCGGAGGAAATATTATATCCGCGGAGGAAATGATTATATCCGCGGAGGAATATTATATCCGCGGAGGAATATTATATCCGCGGAGGAAATATTACATCCGCGGAGGAAATGATTATATCCGCGGAGGAAATATTATATCCGCGGAGGAAATATTATATCCGCGGAGGAAATGATTATATCCGCGGAGGAAATATTATATCCGCGAGGAATATTATATCCGCGGAGGAAATGATTATATCCGCGGAGGAAATATCCGAGGTGATTATATCCGCGGAGGAATATATTATATATCCGCGGAGGAAATATTATCCGCGGAGGAAATATTATATCCGCGGAGGAAATATTATATCCGCGGAGGAAATATTATATCCGCGGAGGAAATATTATATCCGCGGAGGAAATGATTATATCCGCGGAGGAAATATTATACCCGCGGAGGAAATATTATATCCGCGGAGGAAATATTATATCCGCGGAGGAAATGATTATATCCGCGGAGGAAATATTATATCGGCGGAGGAAATATTATATCCGCGGAGGAAATGATTATATCCGCGGAGGAAATATTATATCCGCGGAGGAAATATTATATCCGCGGAGGAAATGATTATATCCGCGGAGGAAATATTATATCCGCGGAGGAAATATTATATCCGCGGAGGAAATATTATATCCGCGGAGGAAATGATTATATCCGCGGAGGAATTATTATATCCGCGGACGAAATATTATATCCGCGGAGGAAATATTATATCCGCGGAGGAAATGATTATATCCGCGGAGGAATTATTATATCCGCGGAGGAAATATTATATCCGCGGAGGAAATATTATATCCGCGGAGGAAATGATTATATCCGCGGAGGAAATATTATATCCGCGGAGGAAATATTATATCCGCGGAGGAAATGATTATATCCGCGGTGGAAATATTATATCCGCGGAGGAAATATTATATCCGCGGAGGAAATATTATATCCGCGGAGGAAATGATTATATCCGCGGAGGATATATTATATCCGCGGAGGAAATGATTATATCCGCGGAGGAAATATTATATCCGCGGAGGAAATATTATATCCGCGGAGGAAATGATTATATCCGCGGAGGAAATATTATATCCGCGGAGGAAATATTATATCCGCGGAGGAAATGATTATATCCGGGGAGAAAATATTATATCCGCGGAGGAAATATTATATCCGCGGAGGAAATGATTATATCCGCGGAGGAAATATTATATCCGCGGAGGAAATATTATATCCGCGGAGGAAATGATTATATCCGCGGAGGGAATATTATATCCGCGGAGGAAATATTATATCCGCGGAGGAAATTATATTTGGTGTTTTTCAAGAATTTCATAGGTTTTTCTTCGACTTTGTCTCTGTTTTTACGTCGTTGAACACGGAAAATTCGCAGAATATTGCTATGAATTCGCTGAAAATTCAGTTGATTTGTTGGAAAATACAAAGAAAATCTAGAAAATTAAGTTGGTTTCTTCGGAAATAGAAGAAAAACATAGGAAATCAAAAGAAAACGGCAATGGCCCTAACGGGCCACCGTACCGGACTGTTGAGAAGGGTTATATGTTGAACTTCATTGAAATCAACTGCTGTCTTAAAATTAGTCCCGGGTGAATACATTGCATATTAACTGATGAATATATGAACTTACGTAGGTCCTTTGGTTTCATTGCACTTGAGACATAGCCCAGAGTATTGGCCCTATGGTCGGAACTATGGGGATACGACAACGTTATTTGACGTCGACCAGTCAGTGCATTGGAGTCAGCCAAGTAACAGTCATACCAGAAGGTGAACAGACAAAAACACGAATGTTTAATTAGACTGGAGTGTATCTGGATCCTGGAGCGAAACATATTAGATGCACCAAGCAAACCATTGTTGGACAAATTGTCATCGGTTGACATGTATTCCCACTCTATAAATGCGTATTAAGCGTAATAACATTTGAAGAAAAAGAGATGCAAATGTTTTTCTATGCCTCTAATTGTTAGCTGACCCGGAACCAGTTGTCAAATCGAAACCAAACAATGTTGCAGCTGAGAACTTAACCTAACAGGACCTTGGGATGAAGCACACCCCTCCTATTCTCTAGGTCACTTATGCCTGGTCCTCCAAAATGGAGAATAATTGACAGCTGTAAATTAGTGACTTCATAGATCATCTTATTGAGATCATCATATTGGGATCTCACAGACGCGTTCTGAATAAGAACTTGTACTCTACTAATATTTTCTCCGTTTTGGGCCGTTTCGTCTATCTAACGGTCATATAGTTCATCACATTCCGTGAGATAACTTGATAGAGCTATTGCACCACGCGAACTCTTCTCTCTTGAAGAAAACTAGCCTATGTATATGCCACTGCATATCATGAATTACGTCAAACTATTTATTTTCTTTGAATTTGGTGCAAATGCTGTTAACTAGGTTATAATTAGGTCTTTGGTTTATGAATTATCATAACGGATGAATATTGAATGACAGACTAGACGCTTGTATTGCATCATTGCTTTTGGATATGTGTATCAAATATCGCGGTGCTATAGAGGCCGCGTGATCATCACATCCAGATATCCACATGAACAGCTGCGATAAAATCATGACTGTGATACAAGTCATCACAGGGAAAATTGTGATGTTTTTAGAAATTCCCATCTGGGTACATTTCTTTACTAATTCCGGCATCATTTATACCACCTTTAAATGTTTAATTAACGTATTTGCATAATCTTCCAATCATCATGTGTAAACCCAAGATGGCGCCTTTTTTAATGTTTGCCTTTTCAGTGGGAAAATGTACAAATATATTTTATTTTAATAATTATTTTCCATTTTACTGGAAAGTTTTTACGGAGAAAAGAAAACTGGTGCGAAAAACCCAAAGAACAGTGGTTACTTGGAATTTGAAGTCACTGTGAAGTCATTATAGCAGTTAACTTGCATAGCTTTACATTTGCTTGCGAAGCTTGACATTTGCTTGTGAAGATATTTCTGTGTAAATTTGAGGCTAGGAACATTTTCAGAAGTGGAGTAATTTCTTAGATCCGAAAATACGGTTGCCAGTGCATAACCATGATCTGATCATGGTTATAACTTTCAATATCTTTCTCAGATTTTGCTTCACACATTTCTTTCTACGTTATGTATATACAGAATGCACTTTCCATTCATGAGCACCATTGGTATATACACATTATATGAATATTTTGTCCATAAATGAAACAGAAAATGGGTGGACAAAGTTCAGAGAGGAAGTACCCGTCCACGTGTTATATTTATATACACAATACATTATATCTTCAGATGAATAAATTAACAGACCCACAGGTGGATATATTTTTTATTCACCCTGTAATTGATTCTACTGATTTCCACGGTTAGGAAAGCGAAACTGGATCTATGACTGGCGTTCTCGATTACGGTTTTCTTTCTGATATATGAGGGCTGCTGGATCAAGCACTTCTACATCCATATTCATGGTTCTGTTGTCTGGCAAATAGAAGATAATTAGATTGGCCAGTTTAACAAAGTATTAATATGAACTGATAATTAATAATTAATCAATTAGTAATTTATTGGGCCAGTTTAGCAAAGTATTCCCTTTTGTGAAAAAGCTTATCACCACGCATGAAATGATAATACTGGAGATATACATGTGTCGTATAATAATAGCAGTGCAAGAAACCACCGCATATGACAATGTTATTGAGCTTCAGAATAACCCAGATTTATACCAGATATGTATTAGAAACGAATATTTTCACATGTTCATACGTTCACATATTAGAATTTGGTTTGAGCTATCGAGTGCCAAGCAGAAAAGAATGCTCGTTTTCGGGCACTATATCCTCCTCACGCAGCAGGGTTTGAAGCTGCGTGGAATGTGGTTCTGATGCTGCTCAATTTTTTATATAGTTAATGACTCTCCAGCTCTCCGATTGAAACGAATCAACGACCAAGGAGAGCCCATGACCATCATTGCAGGCCAATACCTTATTACCAAACGGATATAGCTCTTATTGGCGACATATTTACAAACGTGACTGGGGCCATCGACCTGGCTAAATTCGCATCGTCGCGACAAAAGCTATCCGATCAGAAACTACCGAATGCTTTCTATACCGCTGAGTAATCAGAAAAATCGATTTGATGAAGCCCGTGAAACTTATTTACACCGACGAAATCAACGTATGAAGAAATCTGTATAAGGAAAAACCTATTTTAAAAGGTGTATTGGTAGCCGCCCGCTTCCCATCTTTCGTTAGTTGTTCGATCAGTTATTCTGATTATTATTGATAGATGAAAAAGTGTATTGTGGTTATAACTAAGGCACCATTCGAAGTTTTACATAATACAGATTACAGATCAATTAGACTGGATTGTTCTTTCTCTCTCGCTAGCCAGATTGAACAGAGTATAGAATCATGTAAACGAGTGAATAGAAGCAATTTTTCAACCGGTTTCACAGAGAACATTTCGGTTTTATTACGGTATTAGTAGGGAGTGCGCAGATACAGGCCAGTTTTCGAGGGAGGTAACTCTTGGTTCCCCTTTTTCCGCCAGGGGGCGCCACCAGTCCCGTATGACGTCACTTCCGGTCTGGGTGAATGGGGCGTGACCTGTGAACATGCCGTATGACGTCACTTCCGGTCTGGGTGAATGGCGCGTGACCTGTGAACATGATAGGATATGTACTGACCTGCTGTGGGTTTTTCCCACAATGTCGTTCACCTCCGTGTCTTTTCGGTGAGGTCCGTGGGAAAATGTACTGACCTGTGTGTGGGGTTTTTCCCACAATGTCGTTCACCTCCGTGTCTCTTCGGTCAGGTCCGTGTCTTTTCGGTGAGGTCCGTGGGAGCATGATAGGAGATGTACTGACTTGTCTGTGGGGTTTTTCCTCAATGTCGTTCACCTCCGTGTCTCTTCGGTCAGGTCCGTGTCTCTTCGGTGAGGTCCGTGTTTTTTCGGTGAGGTCAGGTTATGACCGTGTGAGGTCAGTGAAGATGTCACGGAGGTGACCGAAAGATGTGACGGAGGTGTCCGAAAAGACACGGAGGTCACCGAAGACTCACGGAGGTCACCGAAAAGACTCGAATGTCATCACCGAAGAGTCACGGACGTGACCGAAAAGACACGGAGGTGACCGAAGACACATGGAGGTCACCGAAAAGACCCGAATGTCACGAAAAAACGTATAAAAGTGGAAATTTTTAGGGGGTTGCTGCAATCATTGGCCTGCCGAACGGAGCTACCTGACCAGCCTGCCTGACCAGCCTGAACCACTCTGACGACAGGAGCTACTTGCCTGAGCCTCACTGCAGCATGAGACGTGGAGAAGATTTTCCAGGGGATCCAGGAGCGCCTCCGGCTGAAGTCTTGCCCGAAGACGAGCGTGTGAGTGAGATTTATCGACGTCACTGGACCACCATACGCCATTGTTTTCACCGTAACCGTCGTCTATTGGACTTGTATAACTTTCGACTGCAGGACCTCACGTATCTTTCTACCTATGCCGAGAACATTTTCACAGACCAGATGACAGCGTTCAAGTTGAATATCACATTCGACTACATCTTACGGCACGAAGAGACGGACCAGTTGCGCTATTTTTATCCCAGCAATAATACCTATGTGTTTGATAAACCCTTCACGGTGACGGATGCAATTTCTCTGGAGCCACTCATCGACCAACTGACTACGTTGGACCCATTGGAATGGGCCCGGTTGCAACGCCCCAACACCAAATGGGTTGTGGAAATGGTCACCAACGTCACATTTTTCGTCACCAAAATGAGAGATCACCCCATCGGTGCTCCTGTCACTCTTCCACCTTGGCTGCTTCATCGAAAAGGACTGTATGCAATAACGATGGGCAAACAGGGCCCCTACAAAGACCGGAAATGTCTGTTTCGGTGTTTGGCCGTGCATGTGGACGAGTGTAATCCCCGGACTTGTGACAAAGTGGCCAATGGCTATTGGAGACAGTATTTACAGGAGCAAGACCTGGATGAGCGGCAGTTCCGGGGAGTCCCCTTTAAGTATTTGGACGTCGTGGAAACTCTGTTCAACATCAATATCTTTGTATACCGATTACGATGCGAGGATGACATATTTGTGGCTGAATTGGTTCATCGCTCAACAGAACGGTATGCTTCTATGATGAAAGTCAATGTCTTCGACGACAATGGGGTGAGTCATTTTGCCCTCATCAACGATATGAGCCTGTACGCGCGATCCTACAGTTGTGCCCTATGCCATCGGGTGTTTGACCGTTCTTACGACTTACATCGACACGAGAAGATTTGTGACAACAGTGTGAAGCGCAAATTTCCTGGTGGCGTGTACCATAATACGCCTACCATTTACGAGGAGCTGGCCGATGAGGGTCTTGTCATACCGGAAGAGGACCGTTATTTTCCCTACCGGGCGTGTTACGATTTCGAGGCCCTGTTGGAGCCCATGGACATGTTCTCAGCGAAAACGCAGTGGACGCAGCGCCATATTCCCGTGAGTGTGAGCATTTCCACCAACGTGCCCGGCTATGACGCTGCGCCTGTCTGTTTCGTGTCGTCGGGGGACTCCCATGAGTTGATTACCCGCGTGATGGGTTATTTAGAGGAAGTCAGTGCGGTCAGTACGGAATTGTTGGTGTCCAAGTTCCAGGACGTACTGGACCAACTGGACGACCGGATTCCTATACCCGGTGTATCGTTCAGCGACGATGAAGAGTCAGAGTCCGAGTCGGAGTCGGAGACCCAGGAGCCGGAACCCATTCAGTCGCAGGATGTACCTTTACCTAAACCGTATGCGGAGAAATTGAAAGCCCGCTTCCTACAATACCTAGGCCAGTTACCCGTGCTCGGCTTCAACTCCGGGCGATACGATCTTAACATGGTGAAGGAATTTCTCTACCCTTACTTGGCCCAGGCTAATACCATCAAGTCCGTCATGAAGAAGATCAATAATCATATGACCCTCACTACCACATCACTCCATTTCCTGGATGTACGGAACTACTTAGCTCCCAATTATAGCTATGATCAGTGGGTTAAGGCGTATGACTGTGCACAAACCAAAGGGAGGTTCCCTTACACGTATATATCGACGCTCGACCGCTTGGAGGAAACACAGTTACCGCCCCGGGACGCGTTCTTTGACGATTTGAAGCAAGTGGAATGTTCGGAAGACACGTACCGGGAACTACAGCAGGTATGGAACGACCAACATATGCAGACCTTGCGAGATTTCCTGATATGGTATAATAACTTAGATGTGGTTCCTTTCCTCGAAGCGGCCGAGAAAATGGTTCAACTCTTTCGTCGTGAGATGCACGTCGACATATTCAAGGAGTGCTTGAGTTTACCGGGTCTGGCGCTTCGCCATCTCTTTCAAGATTGTCTTACATACTTTTCGCTGATACAGCAAAAAGACGCGGACATGTATGATTGTCTAAAACAGAACATCGTGGGTGGGCCCAGTCTTATTTTTCACCGCTACCACGAGAAGGACGTCACCATTCTCCCCGGTGGGAAACCCTGTGCTAAAATCATCGGATTCGATGCCAATGCCCTGCACCTGTGGTCCCTTGCCCAGCCCATGCCCAGCCGTCATTATACGCGCTGGTCGGCGGAAAGTCAACCTTTCACACCGCAACGCACCCCCTACAAACATCTCGCCGACCAGTGGTTGGACTGGGAAGCCTATCGACGGGAAATTTCTATACGCCATCAGACCAACGCCACAGAGAAGCGCATAGGAGATCGTCGACTCCCCGTCGATGGATTTGCCCTTGTGGGTAGAACACCGACCGTATTTCAATTTTACGGCTGCTATTGGCACGGCCACGAATGCCATTTCAGCGCTGGACGCTTCAACCAACGACGTGGGAAATCGGCGGAAAAATTATGGGAAGAAGTCCAGGAGAACGGAGATTACATCAAAGAGAGGGGATACCACCTCATCGAAATGTGGGAGTGTGAATTTCACACCATGTGCCAGGCCGTCCCACATTTACGCCGTTTCCTTAAAGCGCGCGAGTACCCTCTCAGTCGTCGGCGACTCCTGACTCTGCCACAGATGTTCGACGCCATTCGTTCCGGGGACCTCTACGGCTTATTGGAATGCGACCTGCATGTTCCCGACACTCTGAAGCCACTCTTCGCCCAGTGCCCACCCATCTTTAAAAACACACTGGTGGGTCGGGATGACATTGGAGACACCATGGGTGCCTATGCTGAGCAACACGAGTGTTTGCCTCGACCTCGACGGATGTTGATTGGCAGTATGTGGGCAGAGAAAATCTTGCTGGGCACTCCGCTACTACAGTGGTACATCAGCCACGGCCTGGAAGTCACGCGCGTGTACCAAGTCTTACAGTACGTACCCAACGCCTGTTTTGCGGGGAATGCCGACATCGTGACGTCTGCCCGTCGTCAAGGCGATCAAGATCATCGGTGAATCGTGGAAGCTCACGGGCCATGGCTATTATGGCAAAACGGTCACTAACCAAGATAAGCAGATGAACGTGAACATCTGTACTACCCCACAGGCCCGCAAAAAGGTGAATTCCCCTCTGTTTCGGTCCGTGGAGGTCATCGATGACGACACGTATGAAATCACTTTAGCCAAAAAGACTATCCGTTACAACCTGCCCCTCCAGATTGGATGTATGGTATACCAGGTGGCCAAGCTGAGGTTGCTCCAGTTTTTGTATGATTTCATGGGTGTGTATTTTAATCCATCAGCTGGCAACTCATGGAGATGGATACAGACTCTGCTTACATGGCCGTGTCTAATGCGGATTGGGAGTCCCTGGTCAAACCCGAGTTACGTGCGCAGTATGAGGCGCAGCGGGACCAGTGGCTACCCCGACGTGACCATTACCAGTACGACAAGTGGACGCCGGGCCTCTTCAAGTTGGAATGGAGCGGCGATGCCATGATTGCTCTCTCCTCGAAGACGTATTACTGTTACGGTGGAGACCAAAATAAGTTTAGCTGCAAAGGGGTGAGCCGGCGCGATCCGGCCATCGACAAAGCCTTGTACCTGAACGTGCTGCAAAGCCAGGCCAGTGCAAGTGGGACTAACAGAGGATTTCGGGTCGTAGACCACCAGATGCGGACGTACATCCAGAAACGAGACGCCTTCACCTTCTTCTACCCCAAGCGGAAAGTCCTTCCCGATGGCATCAGTACCACTTACCTGGACTTGTGAAACTATGACATTTGATATACTTTTCATGATATGAGTTAAAACTATAACTGTAAAAAAGTCAGAAGGGTCGCCAGTCCTAAGTGCAGGGCGTGGGTTCGAATCGCACGCTCTCACAGTTTTACACACCACCTGTATTCTTTTGTACATATTCTATACATTCTTGTTCATTTGAATAAAAAAAGTCAAAAACATCACTTGTGTTTTTTCATGAATTTTTTTTTATTGAACATCAATGAACGTCAGAACAACAACGTCATAACAAAAACAATGAGAACACCGCGCGGTGCATTGAATCAATTAAGACATCCAGAGAAATGGGGCATGTACATTAAAACGAGAGGCAGTGCAGTCGTATACGAGTACATCACGGTCTTCGGCTTGAGAATAATCATCAAACATTTGTATGATCGTTTGCATAGAATCTCCTCTACTCCGGTGAGTGAGATAAAACACACAGTACTGTCCGCATACACTACTCAAAGGTCCTTGTAATCTTTTAGTATTCCAACGCCACACTGTAGTAGATACGTCCATGAACTTCACCAAATCGGGATGCAGGGGTGCAAGTCCGTAGGAATCAAAGTATTCGCCATGGCCCAGGGTGTCCACGTACACACTCACCCAATGTTCACCGGGTCGAGTACCAGGGTCTGGGGTGGTTGGGATGGTGGGAAACACATTGCGTGGAAACACACCTCGAAAGGGTACCCGAGGATCTCGCTGGAGTATGGCCATCAGCTGCTCTGTATCCATGACTCTAGCTGGCGTAGTCACACAGCACGTTTCTTTGCTGATCCACGATGATGACGTTATCAAACTCGGCGTAGCAAATCACGTTAATGGTATGGAGTAGAGGGACGGAGAAACGCAGTTCCAACCGTAAGTTTCCTTTCTTGAGCAAGGCCAGTTGATGATCGTGTTCCAAGGTAGGGGTGAGGTCGAAGGCGAACAAAGTGTACCCACGGCTAAAGTCTCGTCGAGTGATGGTATTTCCTTCGTCCTGATTGTTTTGTCCTGTGGCTGTAAACAGGTTCAGGTAGCTCCGCACATAGTGATTGTTACCAAAATCCGGTTGTAACGGACGGGCTGGAATTTGATGGCCGGCCACATGCAGTGCCAAAAAGTTAACGTTGAAATGTTGAAAGTGGAACGGATTCTCACTCCACTGTCCATTGAAACTGGTGTTGGTCACACACGCCAGGGTAAGACGTTTAGGGAGATCCCCTAGAAATAAATTTTCACGATTGGCCATCATCGTACCTGCCGGCACAGAGAACACCTTGGTCTGTACGCGTCGGATGGGGTTTTTTCGATAAGGCTTCCATGTGACTCACCAACACGCCCTGTTGCAAATCCACCGTACGGACAAGCAGGGCTGCATCTTCTATGATGATCTTGTAATTGGGAGCATCTCCATCGGCCATCAAGGCGAAAGTGGGTGGGGAACGGATCAACTTGATCTTGATGGATACACCGTTCATCATGTAGCGGTCTTGCAGGAACAGATCGGCGTGCAGTCGTCCCATTATATCGTCGACGGACCGGCTACCGGTTGTAAATTGCCTGCGATGGCCGAACCCATCATTGGCAACGGTGACGGCATCCATGGCTCCGGGCGTATCCCTGTAGTACAGCGAGGCTTGCAAGTGTGTTTTTTGGCATCTTCTCCGTACGACAACAGCGTCTCGATGTAGGCTCGGTACGGGTACGTATTGGTGGACGTACTGATGAGTTTATCGTTCAGACTGATATCCACCTGTTGGAACAAGGAGTGCAGCCAAAGATTCACCGGGGACACTTTCCCGGCTCTGCCCACTATTTTGGCTTTCACGTACAAGTACGTATGGGCTAAATCCAGGTAGGCCGTATCTTTGTTTTCAATTGTAAATTCCAGCGGTCCCGTGCCCGTCAGGCTAGCCAGGGGTCGATGTTCTACCCAACGTCCTTCGGCGACACTGGTCTGTGTGGGTGAAATAGTCCACAAATCCAATTCACTGTTGGTAGACGGACACGACTCGGAGTGAATGAATGCCATTATGCGAAGATGTCTCTCTTACCCTTCTTCTTCCGGGGTGTGCGTCGTCGGTGTGTCGGTCGTCGAATGACTCTTCCCTGTGCCGGTGGTTGTCTTTTAAGGGCTTTGGCGATCAAGACGCTGCCTGCTTCTTGGGCCCGTCGTTTCAAGGCTTGTCGGGGTGCCGTTCCTCCCAAGACATCACCGGCCACGCGCAGTCCACTGCGTACCGCTTGTTTACCCACCGCTTTTACTCCCCGTGTCACCAAGGGCAAGAACGTTTTGACGATGCTGCCCAGTATGTTACCCAACCCGTGACCTCGTTGCATGCGTGCACCGCTAAAGATGGGCAAGCTACCTCCCGTTTGTTTCTTGTAGTAGTCGGCATAGCTGGCCGTATGGCACTGGTAAGGCACGTACATTATACGAAGTGAGGAGAACGTGCTTGTCGGAAATGAAGTGTCAGCACCACTTTCCCTCGTTCGAATGCGACCGGGCGTCCCGTGTCATCTCTTATATCCACCGTGATCGTGTTGATATCGGTGTGTCGTACGGGTAGGTAGAGTATGTGGTTGAAACTCTGGGTGACTTGATCGCCATACTTCTTTCTAATAGGCACCACCCGTAACAGAGGTGTGTTCACATCACCCACAATATGGCTGTCCACCGCGTCCGAGTAGACGTAGAGTCCGTACATACCCACTTTCATATCCATCACAACGTCGCCTGTGTCGGTGGTGGGACCCGCGTAGATGTCATAAGGGAGACCTAACATTTGCTGTAGCCTAGGACTGAGTTCCACACCCACGTTGGGGCTGAGCAGGATACAGGCCTTGTCGTTGTGTGCGTTGTAATCGAAGATCACGTGATTCTTGAAGGGATAGGATTTGACGGGTCTTGAACTATTCGTCACCACCCGTAGAGACTTATAATTCAACAATGTGGTCAGACCCTTTGGGGTATCGTATTGGCCTTCGGGTAGAATCAGTCGGTTTACTTTGCCTTCGTAGGTCACCTCGTACCATATTTCCTTGCCTCGCACGTTGTACCACGAGTAAGGGTATTGAATATCCACCAGTCCACATTCCCACCGTCCAGGTAAATGCAACGGTTGCGGTAATTGGGCCACGTACTTGGCCAAGGTGTTGTCAGGAAACACATCCAGCGAACTGTTACTGGGCAACGTGAGGTAAAACATGACGACTGAGCTTTCTTGCTTCTGCACCTGGCTTTAATAGGGCTCCCAGGCCTTGGGCGGATGACCTCGGCGTCGTGATCGTCGCGGTGACTTGCTATGTATCAAAGCTCTCGAGCGCTGGAGCCTCTTTACCGGGGATGGTGTTTTAAAGGGGGGAAAAGAAGGTGCCTGTCGTTGTGGTGTTTTGGGGGGTGACTCCGGTTCCCAAGAAGAGGGTGGTGGTGGTGGTGGTGGTGGTGATCTACTCGGCGATTGCTGGGTCCGCTGCATAAAGGCCCAACGGTTAGGATTCCCCACCAATTCTTGAAGGGTGTGTGTGTCTGTCAACCTCCGAGCAAAGGCTTCCCAGCCCGGTGGATTAGAGTGTTTGCGAGAGCGCACCGTATCGTTGATCAAATCGGTGATATGAGACCCCGGCACCACTCGGTTTCGAATAAGCAGTTTCCCCTGATCGCTCCAACCCATATCGGGATTCTGTTCACCCAGTCCAACAATAAACGAGCCTTGGTCTTGAATGCCTTAGGGACACTGGCCAACACTTCATCTTCCAGCTGAGGTGATGATGGTGGTGTGGGTGCTGGCGCTGCTGGTAGTGGTGCTGGTGGTGTACTACCCCTATATTGATCCATAAACGTCTTGTACCGGTTCAGCGTCTGATGGTAGAGTTGAATTTTCTCGTGATCGGGTAGTCGACGTTGGAGTATTGGACTATTCATCTCTTCGTCGAGAGACTGGAGTTGTTGCACCGTGGCAGGCACGGGATAGGGTGATTGCAAACTCTGTAACAGTCGAGGTTCGACCAGCATCATTTTTTTCGTATGTTCCATGACGTTAGCGTGCTCCACCCAAGATGGATCCTACTAACGGTCCCAGTACGGAAGCGGCTAAGGGTGCGAGGAGTGCCCCGAGAAATCCACCTCGCTGTAACACCTGTTTCTTTTTCTTTAAACTTCCCGTCTTCTTCACCAGCGTTCGGAGACCCGTCTTGTGCCGTTGCAATTTCCCTTTCTGCAGGGGACTGAGAGGAACATTCCCTTTTAACACATTATGAGCGACTTCACACAAACACCGTACCAATCCCGCGTCCGCGCCGCGCACCAGGGCCCGGCCCACCTACGGTGACGCGCTGCGTAATACGCGGAGGGCCGGCGCGTGCTTCCGTATCCGTGCAGACATGATGAGGAAGTGAATGCTAGAGGGTTGTGTCTTCTTCTTTTATTTGGGTGTGTACACCGTCTGGAACTCTCCGGGAAAAATGTGGGTGCGCAATCGAAGTGCCGAGGGTGTTCCTTGTTTGAAGTCGATGAGCAGATACCCGTGGGCCCCTTGGGTAGCATCTTCAAAGGCTTCCCGCACAAAGGCCGTGTTTTTAGGGTACCTCTGTTTCGCCAGGTGCATAATTTGTGATGCGTCTCTGGGGTTTTTGAACAAGACCACATACTG
This sequence comes from Hanleya hanleyi, assembly GCA_036873755.1. NCBI lineage: Eukaryota > Metazoa > Mollusca > Polyplacophora > Lepidopleurida > Hanleyidae > Hanleya > Hanleya hanleyi. The sequence continues at coordinate 17,626 of JAVTVY010020061.1, forward strand.
AGCATTCAAATTGATGTTCCTGTGCTCTTTGTTCTTACTGAAGAGATTCTGGACGATGTAGATGATGCTCAACCGACGATGATGGCTCCCTTTCGTAAAGAGACGCGTCTCCCGACTGTCCGTTTCGGTCATCAGATCGTCTACCACTACCAACGTGTCTTCTGGGGTATCCTCTGGGGGTAATCCTTCCACCAAGGTGAGTCCAGGTATGCGTGCCAGTTCCTCGTACGCAGGCTGGCAAGCTCCATAACACCAGAGGATGCGAGCCGCGGGTGGTGAAATGAGGGCTGATCCGTGTTGGATGAGCCGTTGAACGAAGTGTGTTTTTCCTACTTTTTACTCGTACCGAATAAATTATTCCTAACTCGCGCTTCATTTGCTTCCTTCACATCTTTAGGGGTCATTTTAATACTTCTGTGATATGCTGAATTGTAGCCGTCCATTAGGTCATTTAGAACACCAACATATCTTTTTTGTGTTTTAGGCGGTAAAGTAGCGATACATGCGATTCTTTAAAGTTCTGTTGAAGCGTTCCACTACGCTTGCCTTCGTTTCGTTATAGGTATGGTAGAAACGAATCTGTCTTCCTTTAGAAACGATTGTACTTTTCGATTCATAGATTCTGTTCCTTCATCCAACGCTTTGACTATGTTTTGTCCTGTTTTAAACTTGACGGGTACGACCCATGCATCTTTGGACAGGACGTCGATGCAGGTGAGAATAAAATGATTGTTTCCATTCTGTTTCGCTAAGGAAGACATGCCCACTAAATCTGCCTGCCATAAATCATCTGTCTCACCCACGATGACGCGGTTCCTCTTAAACCTTTTTCTAACAGCTTTATGAAGGGTATACGCATCCTGTTGACTTAACCAGTGACGAACACGAGACAATGATATGTTATATCCACCTTCTGTCGCAGCTTTGTGTAAAGCGTATACTCCCGCATATGCGGATTTACTAGGTGTGTAATACAACTTATGTAAAACACGATCCATCCCTTAGTAGACAATATGACGTTCCTTCGACACCTATGAGTAAACTGACGTTTTCAACGGTGAACAGGCTAATATATAAAAAAGGAATACAAACACGCTTATAAATACTATTTATTTTTACTCAATGAATGTAATCGATATGATTGAAGACTATCCTTTTATCATTGTATGATTATGCTGATCTCGTCTCCTGTAAACTCGGTAAAAGTTCACGCGTAGGTTCTCCAGTATCCATAACTACTCCTTAATTGCACTTAATTACCCCTAATTACCACCTAATTATCCTTAATTGCCCCCATTCAGGTGGCGCTCCCTGTTGGAAGTGATGTAATCGCCGGAAGTGACGTACGCAGATCCATCCGCTCCATCGATCCTCCGGATCCACTGTTGCAGAACTGTCTTTTTATACACTACTGCGGACTAATGCTGATGGAATACGTCACCCTACATACAATCGATGTAGGTTCTGATTGGTTCGTCTTTGGTTCGTAGATGAAATTTACACCTCGGATGTTGAAGACTGCAGATGGTTGGAAGCGTGAAGTTTGGAGCTAATATGGTCATATGAATAAGGTTTTTCGATTATGGACGCCGAAATTTCTAAGGGACGAAAGCTGGCTCATGAATCCGAAGCTTACAGTTGCATATGTATTGCATCATTTCTCATATAAGGGATCCGTGTGCCTGTTCATTAAGTGACGAGCTTGGCATAATGCAGACTAAACTCAGAAAACGCAATATTTTGACAAAGATTTACTGTCATCTTCAGGATTGTCATCTTTCGGAACATGAGAAATAAAACTTTGTTGATCCACATACTGTTTGGTGTTCCCATATAGTTCAAAAGCTAGGGCACTTTTAATTGTTCTAGAACAGAATTATGTGCTGAGTCTGAAAATGTGCGTCTTGGAGGTCAAACCTGCTGCATTTTAGATGAAATCGGGATTTTTTTATAGATTTTTTTTGACCGAATTTTCAACGAAATTTATCAAAGGAATGTATAATTACCAAATATTTAACTGCACTTCTATATTTGGCTCCAAATTGAAGATGCTGAACTGGTCCAGGCATTCACTTCAGGAAGAGCCATATATATATAGCCCTCTGTAAAAACTGACTTATCTCCCCTCGCCGCGTGAGGGCGCTTTTCGGCATACGCTACTTCCGGCAAGTACATGTGCATGATGGCGGTGGAAAATGAATTAGTTAAATTTCACTTGCCTGATGAGGATATTGCCCAGCTCAATGTCAATCAACTGAAGGACTACCTGAGAAAGCATGGGCAACCTGTTACTGGCAACAAAGCGTTGCTTGTCAGTAAAGCCAGAGAGGTTAGACGCTTGAACTTAAAAAGTGCGACGGATATCAACGCAGAAGACTGCCTAGAAATAACGCGCAGATGGACACATAAACTTGCAACTCCACTTGGCGAAACTATCCCAGATCCGTCTACAATTAGCAATTGGTCAGACGATGTTACCCTTATTCCAACAATTTAAGTCAAAGTTATATCTTGATGATAGACACGTCTACAGCGTAAAATACCACTCGGTGACGGAGAAATGTAGTCACTGCCTTGTGAAAGCCACAGTGATGCCATCTATCCCAACACAAGACAAAAAATCGAATCCTGACCATGACGTCTGGGTCTGCCTTTTCAAGGTTACAGGAAAGGTCCATTCCGCACACTGTACTGTCAGTTTGTCACTTTGTGGCAGTTTCCACAGAGCAGGACTCAAATAACAAGTGAACATTTGAACAGGTCCGGGAAAAGGACTAACTGGGATATATATCCCAATTGGGATAAAATATCTCACTTTGGATATTTGCTTTAGACTTCCACATTTTAAAGCTGGCATATTCTCCTAGTTATTCTTGTTTGTTTAAAAACATACAGCAGTGGTGATTGACGTGAAGTATACTGCAGCAACAACACGAATAAATAATGCACGTAATTTCAATATCAGAGAGAATAACGTCGGCGAGAAAAAGTCAGCAAAATTATACAGTCGCATTGGCAGTTTTGTGCAGTAAATTCTATCTTATTTTTGTACTTTAGATGCCGAAATGCGCCATTGCCGTTTAGTATGAAAATCAGGCTAAATATCCCAATTAGGATATATTTCAATATTCAAACAAGTGGGATATATATCTCAGTTAGTCCTTTGCTCTGACCTGTTGAATGCAATCATGACCGTGCTGGAACAGTAATACTGTTAAGTTCTTTTACCAGATCCCCTGTCTGAACATCATGATCATTAATACTGTCGGAAGAATGAAGCCCTGCAAGGTTGGAACTCTACTTAACTTGATAGGTTCTAGAGTTACATTTGTGTGATTGAATGATTAGAGGCATTGTTGTCACCAGATTTGTTCAGATAACCATTCTTCGTGCCAAAACACGGTTTTTCAAGCATTTAGCCACCTCTTGGGCAAAAAAGCCATTCCGTCATAATTTTAAGGACCGGGCTATACAATATTTTCAGCGGCGATTGGTCGAAATGATCTCAAAAGCCAGGGGCAGATAATCCAGTGGACGGGAGATGAATTTTTGGGGATAATTTCGACCAATCGTCGCTGATAATATTGTATTGCCCGGTCCTTAAATTTATGACGGAAGTGTTTTTTGCCTGAGAGCTGGCTAAAATTTTGAAAAGCTGTGTTTTGGCGCGAAGAATGAATTTCTCTCCTCCAGGGAAGGTTTAGATATTCAAAGCATATATATTCCGAAGTTTGGTCCACAATAAATGGATGGCATTTGAAAAGGTAGGCTTTCGTTCTTTTTTGGGAATGTTTTGAAATGACCGTGTTGAGCGGTTCTATTCCGAACTGCTCTTTTATTCCATGTCATAAGAGAACAGGGTATGGTAGATTCTTAAAAACTGTAGTAACTCGGCTTCACATTATAGGGAATGACTTTAATTGAGTCAAAGATGAAAGAGAAATACACTTTAAAAAAATCGATTTAAACAATATATATATATATATTTATTAATGTTCATCATTTATTAAAAAAAATTATACGTAGACATCGACCATCCAATACCCCACAGGCCAGGCAACTGTGCTCTGCAGTGGCTACTCAGCTGAAGTTTTACAGGTCACAATAACACTTACTGATATTTGCATGATTTTAGACGGGAATATCGAAGGTAAGTTGTGTTTTTTCTGAGGCCCATGCCCGCCAACAAAGTGCGACCCACATATCCTCGTAGATCCGAGGCTCCTAAACTTGAACCCAACTCTCATCAACGGACACCGTTTAATCCAAATTTTTCGGCGACTGTCGTCTTGCGGGAACCTGTGCATGGAAATTACTCCACTGTCGACTATTTTCCCTGAACAATTCGAGCATATACAACAGTAGCAATGCTTTGTTTTGCTCGACATGATGCAGCACTCGACAATGTACCGCGAGTCGCCTCGTCAGTCGCCCCGGCAAACAGCTTACTTGCAGGGAAGTCATCACTTCGCTGTTTAGCGAGACAGGAGAGTTACACGACGAGGGCAGACAACTCATGTTTTTACATAGCGCTATAATTGATTACAGTAGTCTCGCGCGATTATTTCGTCCAAAATGAGGTTAAAAATGCTCAAATCCGTAAAACATATCGCTATAATTAACTCGCTGATACCTCAATTTCAACGTGTAGGTTATGTTTATGCCTCCAGAAAACTGACGACATCCATTGGGCATTCAGCAAAGCCAAATATGACCCTGATCACCCCATTCTTGTAGCGGAATACGCCATAAAGGTACCCCTACCCCCCTTTTCGGCTGCTAAATATGAATTTTTGTCTGCACAGACGGCGATTGGGCTTCAGAATCTGACAAGTCTTCGTGAAAGTGCAACTTCAACAACCTGCATCTGGGTCATGATGTAGCAAACGATGCAACGTATGTCTCAATGGCCATCATAATGATACCACGGTGACGTCATGGATTCCAATCGTCATTCAAAACGTTATTTTCTTGGATTTTTATTATTATTATTATTATTTTCACATTGTTCTCAGACATACAGACTTATACCCTACATTGCAGAACACCTTCGCATGTTGCGTACATTAGTTGTACTAATATACCAGCATATTATCCACTGTTTGCAGGGTAACAGACTGATGTATTTAACAGAAAACAAAATGTTTCTGTTGCAGTATAGTAACTGTATGTCCTTTGTCATGATAGTGGTAGAATTAATGAACAGAACTGTACACACAAGGAAAACAGAAAGCTTTAACCCTACTAGGTCTTGGGGGGAGCAAAATGACCCCCTACCAAACTTCTACGCTATCTCCGGAACGACACAAAATTGAGAGCTGACACTCCGTGACTTTATAGTTTATTATATTGGGGTCATTTTGAGCCTATTTGCATAACCCCCCGACGAGAGGATCATGGGTAAATTCAAGATGGCGGCCACCTGGGGTACCAGAAAAATGATGTTTTCGTCATTTGTCTTCAAAATGTCTGCTTTTCGGCGATGAAAAGCGGGCAAGAACTATTTTATTTCACATCATATTAATATTTACTAATTTATCACGCAGTTTTTGCGGAGAGATTGCATAAATGTAAAATTCGAAAAATTTGACCAAAAATCATCCAAATACCGTTTTTGAAAATGACGTCACTGTGACGTCATCAAAGCGGTCATCTTGGATTTTTTTTACGTTTTCTGGCAGAGTTTGACCCAAAGGTATAGTGTGGTAAGTTTGAGCACACTAGCTCAACAGGTAAGAGAAATAATTAGGGGGAGGGGGGCGAAATGGCTTCTCCCCAGGCCTGGACAGGTCCCAGAAAGCCCAGGCCAGATAGGGTTAAGACAGACAGCAAAATAGTATACACCAGTGATTTATTAATTGAATAAAACAATAATTAAGTAATATTAATAATATTATTTCGAACTCAGTATATCGCAGTGACGTAAAATGGCGAACATCTCAAGCAATCTGAAATGAAATTTGTGCGCTGAACCACCTTTATCCCGCCCTATCACCTTGTAGATTTTATTGTAGAATTTTGTAGGTGTTGTACGCAGATACCTATGTATGAACACATTATGCCTCTTAGCTCGATGATCAGTGTTGGGTGTGGCAGTCTGACACTGAGAAATACATTCCTCTCCCGCCTTCACAAAACCACATCCTACCAGATGCTGAAAACGATTTTTCCTTGTGCTTCTCGGGGATTTTTCAAGGTGATTATTCAGATGCGCTGCATGGTTTATGTTCTATCATAATCCGGTTGTTTTCCAAAGATTATCCGGTGGGTGTGGCCTAGACACGCATCTCTAGACCCCACCGCTCATCGTCAGTAAAATTTCCAGACCCCGATAGATAATACGGTCGCATTCAACTCACTATAATACTATGTTTACTGTGTTTATTTACTTGAATATGTGAAAAAATAAAGGTGCATTAATATTGCTATTGTTGAAAATTGATACTATCGTGACCTCAAAATCCAATATGGTGTCAAATATAGTCGTCATCCTTGAAATTACAGATTTTCCACGAGTCGCACCATATATGGGCAAAGATGTGTATGAAAATTCACGTGTGAGCTAAAAGTTATATGAGGTAAATTAGTGTGTCTACTGGAGTAACTAAGCGTTGAATATGGCATAATTAAGGAATTCTAGAACAATTAATCATAAATAAATTCAAAATGGTGTCAATGAAAGACTTGAATAATGATTTTTTAAATGTTTTATCTCTCCTCGTCATTTTTAATCTGAAGATTAAGCAAATAGATTCAACACGAGCACAAGCTGTTTGGCTATGATGAAAGAGCCTTCAGTTTTGATAAATTTGCGCAATCAACTAAGAATAATATCTTTATCTATACAGGCAACATGGAAAAGTAGGATTTTCAGATGACCGACGGGGCTGCCATTTTGAACTTGACCATCATATTTCGATCTTGGGGATATGCAAATAGTTTCAAAATGGACATAGGATGTTAGACTATGCGTAGATATATCTAGATTTTGATGAATTTGCACTAAAAGAGAAGCATGAAAATTATGATTTTCAGATGACCCCATAAGACCGCCACTTTGAAATTGATCATCAAATCTTGAACTAAGGGATATATGAATAGACTTAAAATGGGCGTGATATGTGAGGCTATGCTTAGAGATCCACCAATTTTGATAAGTTAATGTAATGAGCTAAGAATAGTGCATTGAACTATACGAGCTAGATGAAAAAGTATGATTTTCATCATATCTTAGCCTTGGTGAAAAGCAAAGAGACTCAAAATGTGCTTAAGATATCAGGCTATGCTTAGACATCTCTTCGTTTTTAAACATTTGTACAGTGAGCTAAGAATAATGCCTTTAATCCCATCTGGCCTGGGCTTTTTGGGACGTATCCTGACCTGGCCGAGGGGGGGGGGCGAAATGGCCCCTCTAATTATTTTTCTCACCCCTCGAGCTAGGGAGCTGAAACTTACTACACCATACCCTTTGGTCAAGCTCTACAAGAAAATCTGAAAAAATCCAAGGCGGCTGCTTTGATGACGTCACAGTAACGTCATTTTCAAAAACGACATTTTTTGGCAGATTTTTCGGTCAGATTTTCCGAATTTTTTATTTATGCAATTTCTCCTCAAAAACTACATGATAAACTAGTAAATATTAATGTGATGTGAAATAAAATAGTTTCTGTCCACTTTTCATCGCGGAAAAGCAGAAATTTTTAAGAAGTATGACGAAAAAATCAATGTCTGGTACCCCACGTGGTCGCCATCTTGAATGTACCCCATTGGTTTCATGCAAACAGGCTCAAAATTACCCCAATAAGATAAACTATAAAGTCAAGGAGATTCAGTTCTCCATTTTTTGTCGTTCCGAGTTTGGTAGGGGGTTTGGTTGCGCCTAATCGTGTCAGCGCCAAATCGTGTAAAACAATTGCGCCTAATAACGTGTTGCGCCTAACCGTGTAGGAAATTTGCGCTTAATGGTGGAACTGCGCCTAATCGTGTACGAAATTTGCGCTTAATTGTGGAACTGCACCTAATCGTGTACGGAATTTGCGCCTATTTGTGTAAATGCGCCTAATCGTGTAAGGAGGCTGCGTCTAATCATGTAGCTGCTCCTAATCATTTGAACCATCTTGCGCCTAATTCTGCGTTGCACCTAATCGTGTAGAAAAATTGCTCCTAATTGTGGAATTGCGCCTATTCGTGTAGGAGATTTGCTCCTAATTGTGGAAATGCGCCTATTCGTGTGAGAAATATGCGTCTAATCGTGGAAACGCGCTTATTCGTGGAAATCATTTTGCGCCTAATTATGCGTTGCGCCTAATCGTGTAGAAAATTTGCGTCTAACTGTGGAAATGCGCCTATTCGTGTGAGAAATATGCGTCTAATCGTGGAAATGCGCCTAATTGTGAATAGAGACTGCGCCTAAACGTGCACAACGTGAAGACATAAGTAGTATGTAAAGGACGGATAAAGTCAACTTGACCTATTTTCGTCATTTTTGGGGAGGTCACGGGAAGATCACGTGATCAAGAGGTCAAGGTCACTATAGTTCCGGGACTTCTGGTCACGTATTCCTCCGCGGTGATGCGGTCTGGCGATGATGCGGTCGCGGGAAAAAGCCTCCGCGGATAGAAAGTAGTCCCAAATACGCAGCGAGCCGTGGGAAATTCTCCGGCAATCTTCGCCAATCTTGGGGACATTTTGGGGGCGAGAGGGGCCCTATTGGACCGGTTGGGTCGAGTGAGGTGTCAAAGTGAAGCGCTCGTCCAGGGCGATCATGTCATGGGTGGGTGCATGTAAATTGAGGATTTGTCCCAAAAATATAAAAAGCGGAACACGGACTTTACCCCTTAAATATGGGAAAACTCCTATCAACCAGGTCCAAAAGGGCTAATATCGGTCTCCGGCTTATCGGGCCTGCCTATCAAGTCATGGATGGGTGTATGTAAAATGACTCCGAAAATATAAAATATGGAACACGGACTTTACCTCAACAATAGGAGAATGATTCGAACATTTGCATCTATACTGGAAAATGCCTTTATGGGGTAGGGGGGTGGTCATTTTTGTGGATTTTACTGTGGGTTGTGGGGTCTTGTTTTCTTCGTCTCGCCACGTAAAACACAATGGGAAGGGTCTCGGAGCTAAGTGGTGAAATTTTTAGAAATGTCCCGGTACCGGGTAGGTCTTTATATAGGCCCATACTGGCTCAGTGGATAGGTCCATACTGGGAAACTTACTCCTGGACATTGCGATATGGGTTGTGGGATCTTGTTTTTCACGTCTCACGTAGAACACGATGGACGGGGTCCCGAAGTTAAGCGGTGCAATTTTTCGAAAAGTTCACGGAGGTCTGGATAGGCCCATAGGCCTACTGGCTCAGTTGATAAGTCCATACTGGCCAATTCACACATGTTCATTGCGATATGGGTTGCGGGACCTTGCTTTTCACCTTTAACCACTTAGAACACGATGGAAGGGGTCTCGAAGTTAAGCGGTGAAATTTTTTTGAAAGGTCCAGGTATCGGGTAGGTCTGTATATTGGCCCATACTGGCTCAGTGAATAGGTCCATACTGGGAAATGTACTCCTGGACATTGCGATATAGGTTGTGGGATCTTGTTTTTCACGTCTCACCACGTTGAACACGATGGGCGAATAGTGCTGGGTAGACGTTTGGGGTCTAGGTGAGCCCCTAGTGGTCCGCTGGTGTCGTATGAGGTCTTTTGTTCAAGCTCTCGTGGAGGAGCATCCGACTGGACTAATGTATCGTTCGTTTTCATTATTCTGCGCATGCGCAGTCTGGTCGTAGTATAGAAAGCAGACATTCTGGGGGTGCGTGGGGGCGTGTTTGGGGTAGAGATGGACCACTGTTGGTCCAAATGGGTCGTGGGAGGTGTCAAAGTGAAGCTTTTGTGGGGTAGAGTAAGAATGGCGTGTTTTTTATTGCAAGTCGCGTCAATCTACGCATGCGCAGTTGGGTATAGTAAGTAGAGTTGTCATTTTGGGGGTGCGTGAGGTTGTATTTGGGGCAGAGAGGGATCATCCTTGGTCCGAATGCGTCGTATGGGGTGTCATTTTGTAGCTCTCGGTATGTAGACCACCATTTGCGGCATGTCCACGTGATCTGTGACGTCGTTGGTGACGTCATCAGTAGAAGTATTAGTGAAAACCTTTGGGGTAGAGATGGACCATCCGTGGTCCGAATGCGTCGTGTGAGGCGTCACCTTGTATAACTCCTGCCAAAGCCAAGCTTAACGCTTCAACGCCCTGGTGAATTAGCCCTGAAGCTCTGATTTTCAAGATAGTCCATGAAATTGACACTAATTCATCGAAATGCGATGACGCCCGTCAACGCCTGTCGTTACGCCTTAACGCCCATGATGTAGACCGTTGAGAGATCAACAGCATCAGCACGGATGACAGATCAATAATTTTATTATCGCCTCCAGTACAAGCTGGGAAAGCTGCGTTGGGTATGTCTACGATACAAGTAGCCTCTTGTCCAATTAGAGGCCGCCATTTGGCGCTGCATCTGTCATATTCTTTCTTGCCCGTTAGATGTATTCTCGGCTGCTCTTGTCCAATCAGAAGTCGCCATTTCAGAAGTTTCATCTTCGCCATGTTCGCACTGATCCGTTTGTTCTAATCGTCGTCGGGCAGGCCAGGATACCGTTGAGGCAACATATCCTCAAATAGTTGTTTGCGCATTCTGAGTATCCATCAGTGCATGGGTGAATACATTCATCCGATGGGGTGGTCGGTCAGCTTGGTAACGAAAAACGTGACATTGGTCACCCTCTCTACGACCCATTCGGTTTTGGGGCGTTGTTGTTAGGCCCATTCCAACACATCCAATTGGTCCACTTGGTCCAGCACGGTCTCTAGCGATGCCATATCCGTGATGGTAAACGGTAGGTCAAATACCCGGATGTTACTGCTCGGGTAAAAGTATCGGACTTGGTCTGTCTCCTTATGCTGCAGCACATAACCGAACGCCAGATTCAACTTGAAGGCCGTAGTTTGATCGTCGAAGATGGCTTCCACGTACTTGAAGAGCCGAGACAGGTCCTCTAACCGGAAATTGTAGATGTCTAGTAGCGGGCGATGTCGGTGGAAACATCGACGGATCATGAACCAATGGTCCCTGTAAATGTCACTTAATGGATGGGCGTCCGGTAAGAGATCACTGGGGGCATCCACTGGATCTTCCTGGAAATGCTCGATGTCGTCAAACGTATGTGGAACGGTATCCACATACGGGGTAGAGATGGACCACTATTGGCCCAAATGGGTCGTGGGAGGTGTCAAAGTGAAGCTTTTGTGGGGTAGAGTAAGAACCAATGGTCCCTGTAAATGTCACTTAATGGATGGGCGTCCGGTAAGAGATCACTGGGGGCATCCACTGGATCTTCCTGGAAATGCTCGATGTCGTCAAACGTATGTGGAACAGTATCACCGGTGTCCGGTTTGATATCTAGACATGGTTATTGTATAATACAGGACAAATATGGTACAATACAGGACAGATGTGGTATAATGCATGAGAGATATGGTATAATATTGTATAATACAGCACAGATTTAGTATAACGCAGGACATATATGGTATAATACAGGAAAGATATGGTATAATGCATGACAGATATGGTACAATAGAGGACAAATATTGTATAATACAGAACATATATTGTATAGTACAGGACATATATGGTACAATACAGGACATATGGTATAATACAGCACAGATAAGGTACAATGCAGCACATATTTGATATAATACTGGATAGATATTGTATAATACAGGACAGATATTGTATAATACAGCACAGGTATGGTATAATACAGGATAGATATTGTATAATACCGGACAGATATTGTATAATACAGGACAGATAAGGTATAATACAGCACAGATTTGGTATACTACTGTACAGATATTGTATAGTACAGGAGAGATATTGTATAATATATCACAGATATGGTATAATACAACACAGATATGGTATAATACAGGACATATATTGTATAATACAGGACAAATATTGTATAATACAGGACAGATATTGAATAATACAGGACAGATATTGTATAATACTGGACAGATATGTTATAATACAGGACAGATATTGTATAAAACAGCACAGATATGGAATATTACAGCACAGATATGGTACAATAGAGGGCAAATATGGTATAATGCAGGGCCGATATTGTATAATACAGGACATATATTGTATAACGCAATTCCAGGAAGATCCAGTGGATGCTCCCAGTGAACTCTTATCGGACGCCCATCCATTAAGTGACATCTACAGGGACCATTGGTTCATGATCCGACGATGTTTCCACCGTCATCGTCTGCTACTAGACATCTACAATTTCCGGTTAGAGGCCCTGTCTCGGCTCTTCAAGTACGTGGAAGCCATCTTCACCGATCAAACTACGGCCTTGAAGTTAAATCTGACGTTTGGTTATGTGCTGCAGCATAAGGAGACAGACCAAGTCCGATACTTTTACCCGAGCAGTAACATCCGGGTATTTGACCAACCGTTTACCATCACGACTAGGGCGTCGCTAGAGCCCGTACTGGACCAAGTAGACCAATTGGATATGTTGGAATGGGCCCAACAACAACGCCTCAACACCGACTGGGTCGTAGATAGGGTGACCAATGTCACGTTTTTCGTTACCAAGCTGACGGACCACCTCATCGAATGAATGTATTCATCCATGCACTGATAGATACTCAGAATGTGCAAACAACTATTTGAGGATATGTTGCCTCAACGGTATCCTAGCCTGCCCGACGACGATTAGAACAAACGGATCAGAGCGAACATGGTCGAGGATGGAACTTTCTGAAATGGGGACTTCTGATTGGACAAGAGCAGCCGAGAATACATCTAACGGTCAAGAACGAATATGACAGATGCAGCGCCAAATGGTATCCTCTGATTGGACAAGAGGCTACTTGTATTGTAAACATACCCAACGCAGCTCACCCAGCTTGGGTTTGATGTACTGGAGGGGATAATAAAATGATTGGCCTGTCATCCTTGTTGTTGTTGTTGTTCTCTCACCGGTCTACATCATGGGCGTTAACCCTACCTGGCCTGGGGGGGGGGCGAGATCGCCGCCCTACCAGACTTTCTGCGCTATCTCCGGAACGACTAAAATAGAGAGCTGAAACTTCGTGACTTGATAGTTTATAATATTGGGGTCATTTTGAGCCGATTTGCATGACCCCCGAGGAAAGGATCATGGGTAAATTCAAGATGGCGGCCATGTGGGATCCCAGAAAGTGATGTTTTTGTCATATTTCTTCAAAATTTCTGCTTTTCTGCGATGAAAAGTGTGCAAAAAATATTTTATTTCACATCACATTTCTGCGCTATCTCCGGAACGACAAAAAATAGAGAGCTGAAACTTCGTGACTTTATAGTTTATAATATTGGGGTCATTTTGAGCCGATTTGCATGACCCCCGAGGAAAGGATCATGGGTAAATTCAAGATGGCGGCCATGTGGGATCCCAGAAAGTGATGTTTTTGTCATATTTCTTCAAAATTTCTGCTTTTCTGCGATGAAAAGTGTGCAAAAAATATTTTATTTCACATCACATTAATATTTACCAATTTATCAAGTTGTTTTTGCGGAGAAATTGCATAAATAAAAAATTCGGGAAATCTGACCGAAAAATCGACCAAAAAATGTCGTTTTTGAAAATGACCTCACTGTGACGTCATCAAAGCGTCCATCTTGGATATTTTACATTTTCTGGTGTTGACGGGTGTCACCGCATTTCGATGAATTAGTGTCAATTTCATGGACTATCTAGAAAATCAGAGCTTCAGGGCTAATTCACGAGGGCGTTGAAGCGTCAAGGTTGGCATTGGCAGGCGTTGATACAAGGTGACGCCTCACTCGACGCATTCGGACCAGGAATGGTCCATCTCTACCCCAAACGCTTTCCTACACACCCCAAATTGCCCGCTTTCGCTAATACTTCTACTGATGACGTCACCAATGACGTCACAGATCACGCGGATATGCCCCAAGTCAGGGTCTACACCCCGGGAGTTACAAAATGACACCCCACATAACGCATTCGGACCAAGGATGGTCCCTCTCTACCCCAAACACACCCCCACGCACCCCAAAATGACCACTTCACTTACTACACCCAACTGCGCATGCGCAGATTGACGCGACTTGCAATAAAAAAGCACGCCATTCTGACTCCACCTCACAAAAGCTTCACTTTGACACTTCTCACGACCCATTCGGACCAATAGTGGTACCCAAACATACCCCGACGCATCTCCAGAATGTCTGCTTTCTATACTACGACCAGATTGCGCATGCGCAGAATAACGAAAACGGACGATACCTTAGTCCATTCGGATGCTCCTCCGCGAGGTCTTCAAAATAAGACCTCATACGACACCATCGGACCACTAGGGGCTCACCTAGACCCCAAAACGTCCACCCAGCACTATTTACCCACTACGCATGCGCGCAGTGACTTTTTAAAAAAAAATTCAGCGCTTAGCTTCGGGACCCCGCCCATCGTGTTGTACGTGACGAGACGTGAAAAACAAGATACTACAACCCATATCGCAATGTCCAGGAGTAAAAATCCCAGTATGGACCTATCCACTGAGCCAGTATGGGCCAATATACAGACCTGCCCGGTACCTGGACCTTTCGAAAAGAATTTCTCCGCTTATCTTCGTGTTCCCATCGTGTTCTAAGTGGTGGGACGTGAAAAACAAGATCTCACATCCCATATCGCAATGAACATATGTGAATTGCCCAGTATGGACCTATCCACTGAGCCAGTATGCCTATGGGCCTATCCAGACATCCGTGAACTTTTCGAAAAATTTCACCGCTTAGCTTCAGGACCATTCCCATCGTGTTTTACGTGGCGAGACGAAGAAAACAAGATCCCACAATCCATATCGCAATGTCCTTGAGTAAATTTCCCAGTATGGACCTATCCAGTGAGCCAGTATGGGCCTATATACAGACCTACCCGGTACCGGGATTTTTCGAAAAATTTCACCGCCTAGCTCCGAGACCAATTCCATCGTGTTTTACGTGGTGAGACGAAGAAAACAAGACCCCACAATCAATAGTAAAATCCACAAAAAATGACCACCCCCATACTCCATACAGTCATTTTCCTCTATAGATACAAATGTTCGAATCATTCCCCTATTGTTGAGGTAAAGTCCGTGTTCCGCATTTTATATTTTCGGAGACAAGTTCTCATTTTACATACACCCACCCATGACTTGATAGGCAGGCCCGATAAGCCGGAGACCGATATTAGCCCTTTTGGACTTTGTTGATTGGAGTTTTCCCCCATTCTTGGGGTAAAGTCCGTGTTCCGCTTTTCATATTTTTGGGACAAATCCTCAATTTACATGTACCCATTCATGACTTGATCGCCCCGGACGAGCGCTTCACTTTGACACCTCACTCGACCCAATCGGTTGACTAGGGACCCCTCTCGCCCCCAAAATGTCCCGAAGATTGGCGAAGATTGCCAGAGAATTTCCCCAGGCTCCCGCGTATTTGGGAACACATTCTGTCCGCCGAGGTTTTTTCCCCGCGACCGCATCACCGCGGAGGAATACATGCCCCAAAGGTCACGTGACCGGAAGTCGCGAAACTATAGTGACCTTGACCTCTTGATCACGTGATCTCCCCGTGACCTCCCAAAAATGACCAAAGAAGGTCAAGTCGACTTTATTCGTCCTTTACATACTACTTATGTCTTCACGTTGTGCACGTTTAGGCGCAGTCTCTATACACAATTAGGCGCATTTCCACAGTTAGACGCAAATTTTCTACACGATTAGGCGCAACGCATAATTAGGCGCAAAATGATTTCCACGAATAAGCGCGTTTCCACGATTAGACGCATATTTCTCACACGAATAGGCGCATTTCCACAATTAGGAGCAAATCTCCTACACGAATAGGCGCAGTTCCACAATTAGGAGCAATTTTTCTACACGATTAGGCGCAACGCAGAATTAGGCGCAAGATGGTTCAAATGATTAGGAGCAGCTACATGATTAGACGCAGCCTCCTTACACGATTAGGCGCATTTACACAAATAGGCGCAAATTCCGTACACGATTAGGTGCAGTTCCACAATTAAGCGCAAATTTCGTACACGATTAGGCGCAGTTCCACCATTAAGCGCAAATTTCCTACACGGTTAGGCGCAACACGTTATTAGGCGCAATCTTTTTATACGATTTGGCGCTGACACGATTAGGCGCAAATACACGATTAGGCCCCCAGGCCAGGTAGGGTTAACTATACGAGTAACATGAAAAAGTATGATTTTCAGATGACCTCATATAACCGCCATTTCGAATTTGACCAGCATATCTCATTCTTGGAAAAAGCCAAAAGACACAACATGGGGCAAAATATGGGCAAAATATCCTAGGCTATGCATAGATATCTCTCAGTTTTGATAACTTATCACAATTAGCAAAGAATAATGCCTGGAATTACACGAACAACATGAAAAAGTATGATTTTCAGATGACTCCATATGGCCGCCATTTTGAATTTGACATTCAAATCTTTATCTTGGGGATATGTATATAGATTCAATATGGGAATAAGATGTCTTCCTATGCTTACAGATCCCTCAGTGTTGATAAATGTGCACATTCGTTTAAGAAAAATGCCTTGAACTATACGATAAACATTAAAACAGTGTGATATTCAGATGACCCAACATGTCCACCATTTTGAATTACACCATCGTAGTTTAAGCTGAAATTATGCAAATATATTCAAAATATACGTAAGGCGATATACTCGGATCTGAGATATTTTGGTATTAACAAATTTGCATACTTAGCTAAGAATAATGGCTTTTACATGAACAATCTGAAAAAAACCCGCGATATGTCAATGCCCCCACAGGAGCTCTATTTTGCATTAAAGCATGACGGCTAATCACTAGAATTACAGAAATGGGCTCAAAATTATCCCAATATATTTATTCTAAAAAAAATCGATTTATTCTGAAAAATCGATTTTCAGTCACTCTCACAAAGAGCGCTAAATTTCCATACCCTCTATCAACGTGGCCAGTAGTTAATCCAAACTACTTCAAACTCAGGAAAGAGAAGTTGGCACCAACAATTTTCTTAATCGGGAAGGTTGAATCTATAAGAAAATGCATGGTGCCAATAATTTACAAACAAAAAATACTCAAATAAGTATGCCCCTGCACTAAGAAGCAAAAATGTTATGTGAAGCTCATTGTGCATGTTAATGGCCTATATGGTGCTTTCATTGACTTTATAAATCACTGATATACATATTATAGTGTCTGTCTTAAAGCTTTCAGATTTCCTCTTGCGTAGAGGCTTTGCACATTTTTATTTCAACAGGAACAGCAAAATAAAGCAAAATAAAAAATAAAATAAAATAAAATAAAACAAATGAAAAATTTCGAAGATGAGCCGGATTTTTCAGATTCTGCCGTAAAAGGGTTCGGTGGTATTGCTGAATGCCCAATGGCTGTCGTCAGTTTTCTGGATGCATGAAAATAACCTAGCAATTTTAACTTCAGTTTGAACGAAATAATCACGTGAGATCACTGTAATCAATCACATATGACTTTGTCTCAAATGTTCGCTTGGACCAGTTCAGCACCTTCAATTTGGAGCCAAATGTGGAGGCGCAGTTGAATATCTGGTAATCATACATTCGTTTTATCAATTTCGTTAAATATGTTGTCAAAAAATCGAAAAATCGCGTTTTTCATCCAAAACGCAGCAGCTTCGACCACCAAGATGTACACTTTCAGACTCAGCACAAAATTCTGATCAAGAAAACATGCTCAAACCTTTTGGCCTCTGACGTACAATTAAAAGCGTCATAAATAAACATCAAAATTGAACACGGTGGCCATACGAATGTTGACCGTCAACATTGAATTTGCTAACATATATCCGATACTGGTAAACATTTCAGTAGAACCATACAAGAAAGCGATAATTAGTGGCCCGAGTGTTCAGTCAGATTATATTATTTGTTCGGAAGTTTATGCTGTACCAAGAAAAATAATATGACCCACAGCATACTAAATCAATTGTTGTCCGCTCTAAACAATAACTGGTAAATATTGATCCTTCTCGAAGATGGGTATATTATAGGATATATCTGATATAATAGGATATATCCATGTTAGCATTCACAAGGGTTACTGATTTCTGTTGTAATAGTGTAATAGTCTTCAACAATTATTTACTGGATAGCAAGCGTCAGATCCGACATTCAAGATCCAGCCGCTGTCCATAAAATAACTCTGTGCGTCAATAATCGAAAGACAATTAACACCAATAATAATAATCGAAAGACAATTGTCATCGTATGACAATTAACACCAATTCTAAATATGTATAAAATTTAAAATAATAAAAATTCAAGATGGTACGAGACAGTCAACAGTTTACAGTGATGTCACCAAGACATAATGATGTCATGTAGCCTACATAGAAACATAGATGTACGTTAGTTTGCAAATTGTTTACTATGACATCGTGGTGAACAATTTGTCTACTAAAACGCGATATAATATTATAATATTCCTATATTTAAATAATATTCCTCCAGCATAGATCGTTGTTATATTTTTGTAATCTCCTTTGAAAGTTTAGAGTACGTCGGCTGATATTCTCTCATACATGTATTTGGCAGCAAAAAAATTATGAATGAAAAATGAAAGTGTTTAAATGTGTCAAAGGGACACTTAGCTTCCGACTACAGAAATGATTAAATATATAATATTCCACCAATCCCAAGATTTCATTTTGTCTCCGTGTTATCCCTCTACTTCAGATGATATCAAGATTGTACACAGGACATGTCTAACTGCAGACCTTGCAAGAAATTTCTACCAACATGGAGTATATGCTGACGATTTTCGATAAGCCAATAACTCACCGTGGATGGCGCAAATACTGGTTGCGCAAGTATTGGTAAAAACAATTACTAATGCATCTTCATCGACATCTCCGATCGATATTTGAGATCTGAAACATTGGCCATTTTCCGCTTAGGGGTAAATTCAAGATGGCGGTATTAGGGCCATAAAAACGTCGTCTATACTATTTTGGTAATCTTTTTGTCTAGTAAAATGGTTCTTCCCCTAATAAAAAAGTCTACTTGCCTTGCGGAAGATGCGAACGGACATGTGTCTACCAGGAAGTTCTCTATACTAGAAATCCTCGTCAGTACACCCTATAGATCGTCCCAGTTCATTGATACTGCTAAGAAAACTTATTAACGTCAGAAATCAGACAGCTATCTGCAGTTCTACTACATACGTATACAAGGGATATCATTCATGGGATTTTCTTTATTGATATAGTTGCTTGAATGTATCATTAATAACATCTATGTTAAAGATGTAATCAGCCTCAAATCTAGGCTGAAATCGATGAATCTCAAATTCCACAAAAGTGACATATGTTACGACAGGTACAAAATGAAACACATTTCACCGCAACAAACTAAACTTGTTTCTCCATTCACGAGAAAACAGAATTGTTGCAGCTGTTCAGCATTCAGATTCGTGAGCGTCGCTACGTCACTCAAACGTCACGCAGTGACGTCATTTTCCTCTCCGCGTACAACACACAATCAATGGCGAAAAAAAAACCCCGTCGAAGCGGACAGAGTTTCAAATTTCTCTAACAAGTGAAGATATTCTTGCATTCGTTGTTTATGGCGATCCCATTATCATCAAATTTAATACATATGATGCTTTAGCAAACTTCGCTGCTGAAAAATGCATAGGGGAGAATTTACAAAATCCATCGATTTTGAGGCTGATTACGTCTTTAAGTTTGTTTAAATTATAGATAAAAACACATACAGGTACTCCAATGGGTAGGCCTACTAGCTGTGCACCTCTTTCGGCAGACCTGTTATGAAAAGGACTGTATGTAGAAATTACCACAATATTGCAATGCCCGTTCGTTCTCATTCACCTTACGCTATATAGAACGTCTTGGTGAAGTCATAAAGAAACCTTCCTTGGATTTGAAGGAAACCACCGAAAGTTGAATTGGAACACTTTATTTAGTCATATAACTCTACAGTAATATCCCAGAAATGTCTGTATATAGCGTATACATATATCGTCTGGTAGCATTTGCTAGATCATGTGTAAAATGTAACAACTTCAATTAACGTCCGAAAAACATTCAGAAAAGAATTCTCAGATTTGGCGATAAATGTTACACACTGATAGCAAAGCACGATCGTAGTGAGGAAGATCTTTAGGTCTACGTTTCCTACCTAGTTTAGAATTCCGCTCAACGCGAGACTAGGGGCCGTGTGGACATCGTGTAACTAAGATCCTTATGAAGAGGTGCAATCGAAGCGTAATTGAAGTGAAATATACTTAAATTTTTTTTTATTAAACTTGCAAAGTTATTTGGAATCAGAGAACAGTTTGACGATGATGCCTTGCCTGAAATTATATCAATTTTTATATATATTTTAAGTACTGACATCTTTAGAATTATGGACGACGTTCTTTCTGCACGACGACTGGCTACTGATTGTCGGACCTGAAGCCAGTGTTACAATTCAATAGGAGAGTAATACTGTTGAATATCAATCTGCGATAACTTGCATTGTGAAATGAAATATACTCTTGTTCCAATTATCACAGACAGAACTGAAAATTGCTTTTTCAAGTCTGTTTGAAGACAATTATATTTGAAGGTTTTAAGGTTGATCTAACTCATCGCAACTCCAGTATATAGCGGTTTTTGTCATATCATTTTCCGTTTTACTATGTCATTAGCGTGCAGTAATTTCCGGAAACAAATTAAAAACGAGGAAATTAGGCATCGTCCTTCTGTTATCAGCTCTAAGTTGTCGAGTTGTGTGGCAATACATAAGTCTATAAAGACATGAGAATTCATTCTGCTGAAAAAAATACTTGATCACTGACTAAGCTACGACACGACAGACATAATTATGTCGTGTTGGAAAAATTGAGACAAGAATAAATATAGTTTATCTTGTTTAAGTAGCGGACATGGCGATCCCCCGTACGACTGCCTTCCGACTTCCGACGGTGCCATAGCTAAGCAAAATAAAACAGCCAAAAAATTATTGATTTTTACATGCCTATTCAACTCAAGGTTTAATTCATCCTCGCTAAAACCAGGGATATCTCCATCCTACATACATGAGTCGTGTTCATGGAAAATGCCACTGTAAATTCCAACCAATCAGCAAAGCAACCTCCGGTGTAATATTGACCAATAAGATCCTGTTTTGTTTACGCGACCATGGTATTTTATCATGTGACAACAGATTCGTTTACAATCGCGGTCTGCTATTGCAAGATGGTAAAAGTTTCGTCTTTGGCCCAGAAAGAAACCTTGACGCTGTGAAGATGGGTTGAATCGTGATACAATTGTGGGGTCATGTCAGTATGCCGGGGCATTACCCACCACCATGGTATTTCCTTATCAGGTGCAGTCCAGTTCGTCTCCCCAATGGGAAAACGAATTCTGAAATTTTCTTATTCGTTTTTTCTTCAGATACTTGAAATTGCTGTTTATTTATCAATATGAGTTGTCAAGAAGTAAGGTCTTGCATTGAGGCTATTGTACAGATCATATATAACTTAACTCTACCAGGCCTGGGCGATTTTCTCAGCCTGTGCGGGGGGCGGGGGGGGGGGGGGCATTTGACGTCCCTCTGTTTACTTTCGTTGGGTACATTAATCATTGCAAATGCGGAATAGTTTGGAGAAAGGAAACCCTGTGGGTTATTGTGATCTTCTCGCTCAGTCTGATGAGTCAAGTACAATTCCTGATTAATCGGCTCGAGTTTTTGCCGAAATAATCATACACTATCGAATATCCGGGAGGATCTCATGGTTGAATTCAATCTCATAAATCAGGCCTTCGGATGAATGGGTATAATTTATCACAGGCGCTGTTTACGGCTTATCTGTTTACCGTATTCGCCAGCGCCTTAATCTGAAGTTCAACGTTCAATGATTAAACTGATGATGTACGATATATGATACTGGAATTAAACTCAACATTAAAAGGGCGGTGGAAAACGAATGCCACAATACAAACCCTTTGGTTTTACATATTATTTGACGATATAGATATTAGCATTTTATACATGCTTTCACATGCTCGATGCCTTCAATAATGGTTTGCTCCATCGAGATAAGTTTGTTTTGAAAATGACTGTATGAATGACTGAACTCGAAGGGGTGGATTTACTTCGTGACTGCGCCAAAGTAGAAACAAATACTATACACAACAACAATAATATTTGCTCGATTTCCATTTTCATGTTCAAGTGTACTAGTTCAGAATAAATTAGCAACTAGTATGTCTGAAATAGTTATGAGCTGGTGCTATCACTCAAATAATAAGGCATGATACAGAGAAATGTTACTGCTAAACTTTATCGAGAAATGTTACTGTTGAATTTTATTCAGGAATTAACGACTTGTGAAGGTGGTTTGAAAAATACATGTATAATATATACATGTTTCCATATGGCCTAGATTTCTCCAGGTTTTTGTGTATATTTCCCCGGCGCAAATAGATAATAGTGCTGAGTAAGGAATCTTCAGGGGATTGTGTTTCACTGCATTAATAAACATGATTTTGGTTATTGTTCATATAACTTAACGACCACCACATGCAGCTAGAGTTTATATGGTACATCTATTGCTTGCAAATAGAAGAATATGCAATCTGGTTTGTATAACCATCAACTCGTACAAGGAATCTACTAGAAAGTTAATCACAATGGTATGACATTCTCACCAGGGCTCCTAATCGCATTTGGATTCCAATGTCATCTCACAGAGGAATGGGAAGATTTCGCTTGTTGATGATCCGGAGACTTCTATGCGACAATCCAAACAGCCAGCAAGACACCGTGACATCCCTATCGCCAAATCACTGATAAGAATTCTTCTTCACATATGAATTTAAAATTTTCTTCATTTGGAACACCTTGCTATGTTTACAATTTCTCTTCACATTGGTCCATCAGACTAATCCCACCGTTTTCAAGATCATCCTAAAGGAAACAAAATTGTAATCATTGGTTACTTCTTGGTTATTCCAATTTGGACTGAATAATAGTATAATTAATAAAAACTAAGAAGCTCTTGGTGAAACCGAATCGTATTTTCAAGCACGGCCATCATTCACTCCTACACATCAGACTTGTTAGAAGACACAATTTAGCAAGATAAGGTGTTCCAGCTACCGACCAAGAAACTTCTCATGATGACGGTACAGTAAAATTTGAATTAGAACTCAAGTGTCCGTGATCATAGAACATCTCCTAGTATCCCTAAGTAAAGCTAAACTGTAACCCTCATCTCAGACTCTATACTAGTTCAATAATGATCTCCGAAGTGAAAGTAGTATACATATAAGGTTTTCTCATCTAGATACACTGGGAGACACCACCATTTTATAAAGCCTGTAATCACTGTGATCACAAGATAGAGAAACCATCGTTCTATAACTTGATTGTGCCGCCTCGCCTAAGAACAGTAATATTCATAAAAACTATAAGGTACTATGGTATGTGGAGCGAATGTTCGAGTCATAATAGAGAATCCCAAAATGTGCAATATTTTAAGCAAATTCTTGAAACATATGTATCTGTATAGCTGTGTAAGTATCTTCTTTAAGTAAAACTTCATTTACGGTAGTGTTGATAGGCCTACTGCTTTATGGTTTCTTATTCCGTGTTGTTTTGTATTTGTATTTGATGTTTAGTATTATGTTTAACCCGTCCGTCTATGTACAGTACTAATTGTAATATACTGGACTCTGTGGTAGACTAGCCTTTGGCTAGAATTTATGCAGCAATTAAAGTTATCTTATCTTATGTCTTATATAAATCATATTCTCAAATCCAATCAATATATTCTTGCCTCAAGTCTCAGTTGTAAGCCACATCAAGATATTTGCTCAATTTTTCAATAACATAATCGACCTGATGAATTTCCACTCACATCTCACATTTTTTGTAGAAAATCGTTGACGTTTTTCGCAGTAATGATACCCAAGCTGTATCTAACCACATAATAATTATACCAACAGCTGACTATATCTGCCCAACAATGTTGAGACGTGCTGAACACAGGACGATGACAATGACAATGAGATGAAAACATTCGTCACACTGACCATTTCTGCAGTCTGATAATACGTTAAATACGTATCATATTAAAAGACAACAATAAAGCAACTCTGAATTCGGATACCGTTGCCATTTTTATGGTTTTTATTAACTCAATGTTAGGACCACATATCCGAAGTAAGTTGTGCTCCCCTGGCAATACATCAAAATACTCACCAGAATCCTTGAGACAAAAAAAAAAACACAAAAACAAAAACAAACAAACAAACAACAAACAAACAAACAACGCATAGGACAACCTCACATCATTGAAAGATATCAAAAGCAACCATTATAACCTGAACACTGGTGTTTACATAGATCTATTTTCAGCCATCATTCACAATTGTTCACACTAGCTAAGGTGTCCCTGCTAGGGACTTGTCACCCCTGCTATGACCAGATTGATCATGACACCAATGGATGTTAGAACATAAGTTTGGGCCCCAATCCCTGTGCACATAAAGGCAGACTACAAAAAACTAGAAGATTATAAAACACCAATTACGCCCCAATTTTCAATTCTATCCTTCCAGTTGTTCAGAAGTGTATTAAATTAATGAATAAGTCAAAAAGCCATAAAAGGAAAAAAATCTCATAATCGTCAGGCGGATCGATGGTGATGGTTGTAAGATTAGATCAGATTATAGTATCGTCGTCTATCAAGGTAGTACCTGCTGGACTGGGGAAACTTACTGCAATACCATCAACACCTGTAATCATTTGCTCGATTGTCCTATCTATCCTAATGACCAGTACTCTCTAGAATAACCTTGAATGAAAGATTCACGCAAGCAAGAGAGGAAATTCACCCTCTCAATTTGAGTGAAATTCGCTCAAGTATGAGGGAAATCCACTTAAATTTCACTCACTCAAGTTGAACTCTGAACTTGAGTGGAAGTCATTCAACTTGAGTGCATTTTCTCTCTCAAGGGCTTGAGTGGGTTGAATTCTCTTACCTGAGCGAATATCTCTCAAAAGTTGTTAAGGGTAGTTCCTGTTTTGATTATTTTGAGTTTCGCATCTGGATCCCATCTGACTTCTGCATCGTTAAGCAAGAGAATGGATTAAACGCAACGCAGTGGTGGAAAACCTACTGACAGAAAGTCATTTGACCCCACAGACAAATATACCGACTGCATAAATGTATTTCTAAAAAAATATCATGAGAACCCTAAGTGAACCATGCGATATTTGTATCTCAGTCACGCTTTTATTGTACCTGTGCATGTGGACATCTTGAACGGCATGGCCACACGGCTTCTAACACCGACTTGAGATACAAATATTTCAGAGCGATGATGTAATAGCAATATCAAGTCATCTGATGAAACATGATGAATGATGTGACCGCCAAAAAAGGGGGAAAACAGCCAGAAAAGGAGGTATTATAGTATCTAATTTCTTATTTAGAACAAAATACCCGTGAGGCCCGACGCCGACCAAGCTCTTCATTTTCCACCATGTTTACAAGTCACAAATTAACTACAACCACAATGTTCTATGCAGAGAGCAAGCCTCGGGGACGAAACGTCCATTACCAGAATCTCACCATATACAGGCAACAATTAAACGTAATATTAAGAGGCTAGTGGAAAACGGACAACGCTGGTAATCGGGCACCCCCTTCGAATGCTGACAAACCCCGGAATACAATAGCCTGCAAACATGAAGGCGATTCATGAATTATACCAATTCATATAACCGAACAAATCTGATATTGTATGTGACGTATATTACAGGAAACTCAATTACCGAGGTCATGAAATCGGTCAAACGCAATTTTCCTAAGTTTGCAGCGTGTTCAAACAAAATGAATGGATATTTCCCTTTCATTCCGTTACTTTGTCGACTACCCCTGTTTCGTGAATGGAAATATGGTGGGGTTACCTAGGATCTACGATCCCGTGACTATGTTGATGCATACTTTGAAGATGGATTTGGATTTCTTAACACCTGACCTTTACAATAAGCTCCTACAGAACTCGCAAAACTATGAGGGCTGGAGGGCTTTTTCCAAGATGATCACCATGAGCAGTTACGTAATATGAGATTGCCCTCCGTTTTGCTGCAGAAATCGCTCAAAATGTCCACTCCCGGTTTTTTTAATGTTCTAAATCCATTTGTCATACTTATAGCACATAAGGAAACTCCAAACTCTCCATTATGATGATTTATCATGCAAATATCCCAATATACAAAATGACCGCCTTGTAGAATAAAACTCCTACATGTATGCGAAATCTTGCTGTTTTCTTTCGAGACCTCAGATTGTCATGTGGGTATCTATTGTGAAGTTGATCACTTATGCCATTCTGTTTTATTTGTTATTTGTTTTACCAATAAGGTGGTGTTACTTCGTGTTGGCACGATCAAAACACGCAGACGAAAATAAAATGGTTGCCTTGCAGATACCAATATTGTCCCATATCTGCCTCATGCTTTTAAGAATCATCTTAATATATACAGTCCAGTAAAGTACGAAAATTGAGTAACGTTAGTATTTTTGATAACGAACTAGCAAATCGATACTATAAACAATAACGAAACACAATTTTGTAAAATATGACTGTTTC
This sequence comes from Hanleya hanleyi, assembly GCA_036873755.1. Taxonomy (NCBI): domain Eukaryota; kingdom Metazoa; phylum Mollusca; class Polyplacophora; order Lepidopleurida; family Hanleyidae; genus Hanleya; species Hanleya hanleyi. The sequence goes on from JAVTVY010020061.1 coordinate 44,436, forward strand.
CAGTAACATCAAACCTGTTGCTGAAAACAGTAACACATATTTGAAATTGAAGTTAGAAGTTACTTAAAGCAGTAGCGAATAAAACAATTCGACTACAGGAGTTCTCTCCCTTAGCTGATAGAACCATGACGTGTTTTGGAACAGAGTATTTCGACCTTTAAAGAAGGCTATCACGCCATTCTAGACATGTTGAACCATACGTAAAAATTAATTAAACATCACCGAAAATTGTTTAATTCAGTAAATTAGCCACAATCCATGAGAAGTTCGAGCAATGAAAAAAGGGGAAAAATTATATGCATACTAGTAATCTAGTTGCGTGAAAGCTAAGATAGAGAGGTAATCAGCAAAACAGTACGTAATTGTTGCATATTCGGCTCATGGAAAACTGGTTTATAATTACCAAAATCGTAAAACTGAACAACCAGGAAGTGATTGAACATTAACCACAACAAACTACAACACGACCAGAGAATTGTTATCGATTTCAATAACGAAGCATTCAAATTGGCATTTTGTTACTAAATTTGGTAACGTTATTGATTTTCGTACCTTACTGGACTGATATACAATTCAAACAAAGATCAATTATACGATTGTTTACAATAAACGCGTCACATTTGCCATTAACTTAATGTTCTTTCATCAAAACAATGTTCAGAGCACCATTCTGCATTATTAGTACTATATTGCATTGCTCTCCACCAGTTTCCTTTTTTGGAGATAGTGCTCTCTCGTCGAACGGGTGGTGCTCATTCGTCAGTTGTGTTTGCGTCGCTCTCATCTTAATGAGCTGATAATCAGTATTTGTTCCACGGTCATCATCCGCTCTCTCCGGAACCTCCAGTTCATACTGCATCGCAATAGAAAGATCCGCAGGCGTTGTGGGTTTTGACAAGAACAATCATGCCCAGGGGAGTTTTGTTCCATACATGGTCCAGCAGTGTTGGAAAACCCAAACCAGTCGGCGTCTGGTGGTAATCTGGATGTCACCTTCCAGCACGTCCTTGTGTCAGCGAGTATAATTGTTTAGAAGATGTAACGAAGAGTAAACATTTCAAGATTCCGAATTGCGTTCTCATCCATTGAAATGTCACTCCCAAGCTGCGAAAGGATGGAGCGGGATTCGGCCGAACTTGTCCCAGCGACGAACAATAAAGTCTTCCCATGACCATGAAATTCAGAGGCGCATACTGACAGAATCGGCCTCATGCTGACGGCATTCAAGCGCCGGGACCTCCCCTTGAGTCTCCAAGTTATAACTCTACTCCCGTGGAGCATATGCGAATTCTTGGCCGTCATATGGAATATCCAATCGTTTGACGATATTGAAATGTCTGAGGTTAAATACCTGTTCATACCGAGACTCAATTATCAATCTGACATATCTTTAATTATACCTTTATTGAATCAACCCCGCTGGCATAAGTATTCCCCGTCTAGGTTTGTCAGTATATGGAGTATACCGATGACGTCGCGGTCGAAGCTTAATTACTGATTTTCTGAATATTAATTCGCATATTACCTACATTTTCCCAAGTGTGGTTTTCCTATGTTGGCGAGACCACCAAGACTCCATCTGGGGGTGAATGGTCACAGAAAATCCGAAAGGAAAAATCCTAACCATGACTGGGACAACTCATTAATGTTGTCTCAGATTCAGATCATAGACGTCATCTACCCATTAAATGTCGTTTGGATTTTAGAGAAAAGCCGAGAGCAGAAACGATTATGGATTATGTGAGGCATGTGGCTTAAGCGATAATGTCAAATCGTTCGGTAATGCGACAAACCGTCATTCAAGTATATCCAATATTACCCAACTATTTAAACCTCACCGGCGAAGACATCACAGCAATGGTTGGTGAAAGTTTAATATTGTGAACGCCTTTTGGCCGACTTTATCTGTTCTCTTATGAATACGACTATATGCATGCGCTTTAAAAAAACTCGATCATTTCAAAGCACGTTCCTTCTTATTCACCAAACGCAATATAGACGATCTTTTCGCTGTGGACAATCGATATTTCTATGATGTACATCTACCTACACTGGATTTGAAGAAACTACCGATTGGAGCGATATGCAAGAGGTGGGAAAAATTGACCATGTCTGGCAACTAAAAAGCAACCATAGGACTCCACAGGAAAGCTTCTGTCGGCATCTCACTTTCAGATCCGAGAATACGGTAGATTCTCGGACGTAGCCTTAGTAACTCAGCCGCGTTTTTATTGCAAATGGTCATGTGGAGACTATGAAGTAACGGCACATCATATTTAGACTAATATCTCTTAAAACATGACGCGAGCCTTCTCTCTTGTCGAATTGCGACAAGAGAGATGATTATACTTTCGACATCGTGAACTATTCCTTTGAGGACAGTAATATTCCAGTGGCACCTGCATATGGCGTATACATATCACGCCTAGTAGCATTTGGTAGATCCTCTGTGAAATGTAACGATTTTAATCAACGTCACAAAACATTACTGCAGAAACTTATAAAACAGGCTATACCACCAAGCGCCTCCACATATCGCATGCTGATAGCAAAATACGAGCGTAGCGTTCAAAATCGATGGCGTTGCGTTTCGTAACTTGTGTCTAATTCCGCTTAACTCGGGGATGGGGGCCGTATGCATCCATGTACTTCAAGATTCTCATGGAGTTCATATGAACAATATCAAAGCATGACTGAGATACATAATTCTCTAGACTTTGCAGTTTATCAAATTGGAGCCTATTTGCATAAGATAGAGGATCATGGGTAAATTCAAGATGGCAGAAAAGTGATCAATTCAGATCAATTCCCGAAGTAACATTGTTGTATGCGGTCATAAACCACTTTGAGGCGATTATACAAAATTAAAACTACAGTTGAAACCACTACAGCTGAATATCATCCTTGCATATTGTTTAGAGTGTTGTTTCCGTGATTTGGATGATTAATTGAACTGGGGGAATGAAAGGTCAATGGAAATGTGATTGTATATCCATGAAATAGATTAGACAATCCAGGTGAGGTGGAACGTGGATGGAGTGTACTCGGCCGAGACCAAGTTTGGCAGAATGTAGACGCAGGTGAGGTGGAACGTAGATGGAGTGTACTCGACCGAGAACAGGTGTGGTGAAATGTAGATGGAGTGTACTCGGCCGAGAACAGGTGTGGTGGAATGTAGACTGAGTGTATTCGACCGAGACCAGGTGTGGTGGAATGTAGACGGAATGTACTCAACGGAGACCAGATTTGGTGGAACGTAGATGAAGTGCACTCGACCGAGACCAGGTTTGGCAGAATGTGGACGTAGATGGAGTGTACTCGACCGAGAACAGGTATGGTGGAATGTAGATGGAGTGTACTCGACCGAGAACAGGTGTGGTGGAATGTAGACTGAGTGTATTCGACCGAGACCAGGTGTGGTGGAATGTAGACGGAATGTACTCGACAGAGACCAGGTGTGGTGGAGTGTAGACGGAATGTACTCGACCGAGACCAGGTGTGGTGGAACGTAAACGGGGTGTATTCGACCGAGACCAGGTGTGCTGGTTCTTACAAAGATTGACTTGGAAGCACTCGTTTAGGAGGAGCTCCCCCTAAGTAAAATTACATTTGAAAAAGCGATATTCATATTAGAAATACACTTTTCAAATTTTATGTACTCTATAAGTAACGATGGTACGTTGAAAGATGTCTTTACGAAAAGAGCCTTCGTTAACAATGTTCTTCAACAATGTTAATTACGATCGTTACATTGTTGCATAATTATATCTAACCTCCACCAAAGGGTACAGTGAGAACGTTGAGGGAGTGTACTCGACCGAGAATCAAACCTCTCCTTTTACCATACATGGTCAGGGAATAGGTACAATGTCAGTAAACTCAGATATAATATCACGAAATATATATATTATATCTCGTCAGCGCAAAATATCAATCACGTGCGAATCTCAAACTACATCTTTAAATAACGCTCCTTTTAGTTACACACATGAGCACGTGGACCAAAATAGTAAGCAATATTTACTGAGATTCTACCTATTCTACCAGTATCCAAATAAGTACCCATTCCAACAGTATCCAAATAAGGTATAATGTCCAGACAGGGTTCGCTGTAAACGTTCTTCTCCTGAAAGTGCAAAGGATCGCTCCAGTTTTTTCTTGGACTATCAGAAGCCCACTCGCGAAGAGAATCTAATATCCGTAAATGAAATGCCAATCAATTTCAAATTGAATAGACAAAATTGTCGTTATTGGCTTATTATTTAATCTCGGACAATAGCGGAAAACAGCTCGCATGTCTCTCCAATTCCAAACCCAGACGAAATATGATCGTCTTCTGTTGTCTTTATCATATCCGAACTCTATTATCTAGCAAAAGCTCTTCGCATCAAAGAAAATTAGCGAGCATCCGGAAGTTTGTGAATTAAATTTCTCAAACTAGCTCATCTAGATCCCTAACATTGTTCTTGTTTATGTGAGAAAGAGCTATATGGGTTTCATCAGACTCACTTCCTCAATAATTGACGATGACGATGACGAAAGCATTCAGTGGTTTCTGCATGATTGTTCGTCTATTGTTACGGTGATGCAATAATAGACATTTCGTTGGACCAAATCACGTTTCTGAATATGGTGCCAATAACGGCAATATCCGCTCCGTCTACCGACCCAGAGGAGCAATGGCCGTTTTGCCATTTCTTTCTTTGTCGGAATGCAATAAAATGAGAAACAAAATTGAATGTCGTTGAAATAGCTTCGAACATTGCTGGAGATAGATGCGAACCATACAATTAATATCCTGGCAGTAAGCACTATGTGTAGACAAATGGGTACAAGTTGACTGCTTCCTACAAGTGAACATTGGGTTGTCTGTCGTGCATATTAATATCGCAACATGTCCTTTCCGGAAAATCAAAAATTGTAAATATTTTGCCATTTGGGGCATTATCTCCTAATATGTGTTTCTTGCCCCTGAGCTAGGGTGCTGAAACTTACCACACTTTACCTTGCCTCGATCTTCATCAGAAAATTCGACAGAAAATGAAACAAAATTTAATATGGTCGCTCTGATGACGTCACAATGACGTTAGTTTTCCCAAAAGGAAATTTTTGTCCATTTTTCGTGTTTTTTATTTATGTTTCCTTCTCAAAACAGCATGATTAATCAGTAAAATAAAATAAAATAGTTTTTGTTCAATTTTATCCACAGAAAAACTATTCACACACGGTCGCCATTTTCAATCTGCTTGGGGGTTATGCAAATAGGTCTTACAATTACAACGCATATAAGGGAAGTGCGAAGAGGTGCCGACATACAGACAGAGCCACAGGACTTCACAGTATAGTCTTCATACCAAGAATCTAACGATTCGAGATATGTGTTGTATCTCAGGTACGCCTTTATTGTACCTGTTCATGTGGCAACTTGGATCACATGACCACACGGCCCTAGCACCGGCATAAGCGGTATTAGATACAAATCTAGAGAGCTATGATGGAAATGCTCTGACAACTGGTATATTGGTAATTGGTGAGCTGTGTCGCTGTGACAACTCGTATACTGGGGATTGGTGAGCTGTATCGTCGTCAGATGAAAATGACGGCATTTAACACAAAAGACCAGTCTGTAAGGCCCGATGTCGACCCAGCATCAACTTCTCACAATGCCAAACTATATCAAAGACCAAAAGGTATGTACAGGAGGAGGGCCTCGGGGACGAAACAACCACCAGCAGAATCTCACCATATACAGGTAAAAATTACAACGCATATAAAGGAGGTAGGAAGAAGTGCTGACATACTGACAGAGCAACATGACTTCACAGTATAGTCTTCTGGTTAACCTATTCTAAAGCTCATACCAAGAATCTAACGATTCGAGATATGTTTTGTACAATGTGCCAATAAGTGCAGGCGAAAAATCAGACAAACGCTGGAAAGCTAAGTGGCCCTCTCGGTTAGAGCGCCTGTCATATATGGATAGGCAAATAGTGTCAAAGATGATGCGGGTTCAAGTTACACCAGAACTAATTTTGGGATATCTTACCAGTTCTCACCAGGTGGTGACGGCATGAAGTGAAAGAGCTTGCCATTGCGAATGTCAAACTTAACCGCGACAGGCACAGGAATCTGAGAAACAATTTAGGTTTACACAAAAAAAAAAAAATTACGAAATTTCTTCGGTCAAAATGCTATAAACAGTATTGCACATGAAATGTTTCAGGATAGGACAGGAAGATAAACCGGAATTACTAGTTCTGTCCAACAAAAAGGAAGTGGCAAACAGAGAATCGGAGTGGATGGTTGGTATTTTTTTGTACGTGGTATGATTAAACGCGTTCTCAACGGTCCTCACTCTACAGGTATAATGTCACAGTTTTCTGGGTAAGTCAAATAGGTTTCGGCTAATGAGACTCATTATTATGACATTGTCTATCTTCATGTAACTCACGTAGATTGTGTTGCCTTGCGTAATGTTTGAACAAAGACTTGGGTAAGGCATGTTTTCTTTTCAGTCTTGGTTCTAATGATTCTCGTGCATTGGGAATTTAATTTCAATAAGCGCAAATCGGTTGTCAATTCTTTTGCCGATTTTTTAGTTATAGCAGGTGATTTTAATAGGGTGTTAAACTCTCTATTGAAAAGGTTGGGTGAGGGAATATAGTTAGAGAAATGTTAAATATTATATATATATACATTCCCTTTCCTTGTATGATAATGAATAGTCCGAGGATGAAGCGCATCATAATCATGTTCTCATAATAAATAATAGAGATACAGAGTATTACTAAAAATTCAGTATCTAATGAATCTATCAGTATTGTAAGTATATTTTAATTGTTTAATTATGCTATGTATATGTGGAATCTGATTGCAGGCTTTCATTTTGTAAATGTAGTATTTTATAACTATGAGTGGATAATCGAATGGTTTATTATTTTGACCGACTAATCCCAATATTACCTTCTCTGGAGTAAACTGTATTTTTATTCCAGCATTTTTCAACCAATCTTTCACTTCTCCCCATATTGGCTTTATTACTTTACATTCCCGTTTCTGTAGACTCCTTGCAAAACATACATGTTTTACTGACACTGGCATCTAATCTATTGACACTAATATTCGTTCTTAATATTCCATTAATAATTTTAATTTTTCCTCTCTATAGTTCTTTTGATGAAGATGGATAGTTTGCCACTCTGTGCTGCTGTAAATTTTACCAAAAATTGTCTCTTATTTTGAATTAGCATTTCGTTTCTGAAAAGATGGCGATAATAGTATGTCATAGTAAATTCTACATTTTTTTTTTTTTTGGAGTTTGAAAATGTGTGGTGGTACATGTATATTAAGTGGGGCTGCCTTCTGTTTTTTCGCATGTATTTATATCCACTTTTGCCGTTGCTTTTTTGATTGTCTGGCAAACTCCCATATATCCTAAATAGTTAATATTAATACTGAATATTCTGTTAAAATAATTAACTGATAATTTTTTTTGCCAGACTCATCCAATAGATCGTCGACAATCGCACACCGCCTTATCCCAATGCTTATAATAAAATGGTCTTCCATTTGTAACAAATTTATCATTCAGCCATATTAATTCACTAGAAAACATATCTGAGTTACTAAGGATATATTTGCGTTTTGAAAATCCGCATATGCTGATAGCACATCTTCCCAAAAGTCATTATTCAACATAGAGATTATAATATCTTTCAATACTGTATGACCAGTCTGTAAAATATTTATATTTCCGTGAATGTATATATGTAATATTTTATTTCACTTCAGATTGCTAGTTTGTATCAGTCTAAGCCATGAAAATTTTTGTGCTTGCATAGTGCAATAAATATCAGGTACGTTCAGCACCTTAACTTTGTTGACTGTTCTGCAACCTTGCGTGAGATTTTGTCAGGTTTTGAGTCCCATGTAAATGAAAATATGTCCTTTTGAAGTTTCTCGACCATTGGAGTAGGTGGATTTGGAAGCGACGAAAAAAGATGGTTCAGTTTGGATATCAATAATCTCTTCAAATTAATAACCCTTCCTAGTGGTGACAAATATCGTTGAGCCCAAATTTTCATAATTGTTTCTATTTCTTTCAAATTGCCAAATTGAATGTAAAAATATGTCCCAGCATTTTGAAATCATTCTGTGTCCAGTCTATGTGCCACTTTGTTTTGTATACGACTTCTGAATGTTTCTTTGAACCTATCCAGATCACTTTGGTTTTGTCCGCATTCATTCTTAACCCTATCTAGCCTGGGCTTTTTGGGACCTGTCGTGGGCTGGGGGGTCCGAAATGCCCCCCCCCTAATTATTTTTCTTACCCCTTGAGCTAGGGAGCTGAAACTTACCACACTATACCCTTGGGTCAAGCTCTACCAGAAAATGTAAAAAAATTCAAGATGACGATGACGTCACTTTCAAAAACGGCATTTTTGGTCGATTTTTCGGTCAGATTTTCCAAATTTTTTATTTATGCAATTTCTCCGCAAAAATAGCATGATAAATTAGTAAATATTAATGTGATGTGAAATAAAATAGTTTTTGCCCTCTTTCCATCGCAGAAAAGCAGAAAAATTTGAAGAAATATGACAAAAACATCACTTTTCTGGGACCCCACATGGCCGCCATCTTGAATTTACCCATGATCCTCTCCTCGGGGGGTCATGCAGATAGGCTCAAAATGACCCCAATATGATAAACTATAAAGTCACGGAGTTTCAGCTCTCTATTTTTTGCCGTTCCGGAGATAGCGCAGGAAGTTTGGTAATGGAGGCCATTTCGGCCCCCCAGGCCAGGTAGGGTTAATCTTGAAAATTTCTCAAATTGCTCTAAGGTACCCAAGCATGCACTGGGATCCATCTAAAATTATTTAATATTTAATATTTGATTTTAATATTTGTGATTCGTATTGCTATATACATCCCGATTCTGTTGATACTACTTGGTCGGCTCAATTTGATACATGTTTATTTAGACCATTAAGAAATTAATCTTTCCGTCTTCTATGTCTTATCATTTCTCTGTTACTCTTGTGTAATTTGTCTTCTGTAAACCTTGGTGCAAAACATTGGCATTGCAACGCTTCCATTTCTTCCGTTTCCATTTTGATTTTTGAACTGCAATCCACTGTACATTTATCCCCTGGAGTTATAGCGGAAAGAACGTCGTATATTTTAGTCATAAACTAGTTTCTTTCTTCCTGCTTGGCCTTTGGTAATAGTATTATTTTACGAAGTAAAGTCTTTTGATTATGGACGTGGGAATCCTTTATTGACGACGGCTAGCTACTGAATGTCGTATCTGATGCTACTGTTGATAATTTACTCTTCCTATGCCACTGTTGATTATCTACTCTTCCTCTACGCATTTCCCATGACAAAAAACAATGACAGAAGATTGTGCAACATCGTCAGATTTTAGGGTTTGTTAAACGAGGACTTTTAAAATAAATCCCATAACAGAGAGTGTACTGAGTAAATAAATCATTAAGTTATTGCTGATTGAAATTACTGAGTTATGCAAGAACACGAATGTCATATAAGAGTTCTGAATCGACCATGACTGTTGCCTACTAACCAAAATATGTTCTGTTATTATCAAAGCTGTAATGCGAGATTGATGTTTTCAGAGAAATACGCAGGGAAACAAATCATTAGTATTTCGGCAGAAACAATCTTAACAGCTCAATGAGGTAGTGTTTCAATCGCAGATAGCAAGAAGCCGCTGAAAGTATTGATTCATATGTCGCCGCGCTACGTGCGTTGGCCAAAACGTGTAACTACGGGACACTCGAGGTAAGTTTAATTCGAGATAGACTGGTGATCGGCATTCGGAACAACACTACAAGGAAACGTTTGCTACGGGATGCAAAACTAACATTGAAACGTTGTATAGAAGTTTGTCGTGCTCATGAAACCGCAGCTCAAAGGTCGATGTGTGTCGAGTGTGGATGAAGTACAAGCCGTACAGAATAAGTATCATTTCGCAACAAAGTGTCCAAGCATAGGGCCTGTCACGCGCCGTGGAACGTGGTCTGGCACGCCACGTGGGAAACAGAACGTGCATCAATTTGACCTATCTGATTTCGAGGAGTAAAGTGACCCAGAGGAATATGTTCTGTCAGTGGATACCAGAGAACAGAACTATCAATCAAACAATCAGAACTTTTCAAAGAGGATTTTCGCGCGAATGTTTGTGAACAAGAAACCTGTAGTTTTCCAACTTGACAGTGGAGCTACTGTCACCGTGCTTCCAGAAAGTGAGTACAAACTGCTCGTTTATGATCCAGAATGGAAAGAGCTGGATAAGGGCAGTGGCAGCACTCGTGATGTTCAATGGTACAGAGACTGGTGATCGGCATTCGGGACAACACTAAAAGGAAACGTTTGCTACAGGATGCAAAACTAACATTGAAACGTTTTGTTGAAGTTTGTCGTGCTCATGAAACCGCAGTTCAAAGGTCGAGTGCGTTGAGTGTGGATGAAGTACAAGCCGTACAGAATAAGTACAGTGAAGGTCCGAGAAATCAGAAATATGAAAGCCGAAAGAATGACTTTTCAAAGCCGAAAGATAGGTATGCAAAGTGTAAATTCTGCTGAAAATATCACCAATTCTCTAAAGAAAAATCTCCCGCCTTGGCAACTCGTGTTCAAAATGTAACAAAGTGAATCATTTCGCAACAAAGTGTCCAGGCATAGGGCCTGTCACGCGCCGTGGAACGTGGTCTGGCACGCCACGTGAGAAACAGAACGTGCATCAATTTGACCTATCTGATTCCGAGGAGTCAAGTGACCCAGATCAATATGTTCTGTCAGTGGATACCAGAGAACAGAACTATCAAGCAAACAATCAGAACTTTCCGAAGAGGATTTTCTCGCGAATGTTGGTGAACAAGAAACCTGTAGCATTCCAGCTTGACAGTGGAGCTACTGTCAATGTGCTTCCAGAAAGTGAGTACAAACTGCTCGTTGATGTTCCTGAATGGAAAGAGCTGGATAAGGCAGTGGCAACTCTCGTGGTGTTCAATGGTGCAGAGACTGTTCCAGTTGGTAAACGTCGTCTTTCCATCAGAAACCCCCAAAATGATCTCAAATACAATGTGGAATGCTCATTGTCAAGGGTATCTGTAAGCCGCTTTAAGGAGCACTGGCCGTTCAGCAAATGGGCTTCATTATCGTGGAAACTGAAAACATCATAGTGTTAAATCAGCTTGCTTCACAAACTGTACAGCCATTTATCCCTACCTGGCCTGGGCGATTTGGGGTGTACCGCAGCCTGGGGGGGGGGGGGCGAAAAATGCCGCCTAAATATTTTCGCTATCGCTAAGGCTAGAGGGCTGAAACTTACCACCACACTATATCTTTGGATCAAGCTCTACAGGAAAATGTAAAACAAATCCAAGATGGCCGCCAGAATGACGTCACTGTGACGTCATTTTCAAAAAGAACATTTTTGGACGATTTTTGGTCAAAATCTTCGAATTTTTTTATTTTTGTTTTTTCTTCGCGAAACCTGCAAGATAAATTAGTAAATAATAATCTGATATGAAATAAAATAAGTTTTACCCACTTTTCTATACAGAAAATCAAAAGATTTGAAGAAATATGACGAAAACATCACTTTTTCTGGTACCACACATGGACGCCATTTTGAATTTACCCAGGATCCTCTGCTCATGAGGTTATGTCAGGGGGTGTTTTTTTGGTGATGCTAAGACATATGGTTTCAGTAAAATGCATAGAATCGCGTTGAATCAACATGCTGAATTCTTGTGCAATTTTTGAAAAAATATGGCGAAAACACCACTTTTCTTGTACCCCCCATGGTCGCCATTTTGAATTTACCCATGATCCTCTGCTCGGGGGGGTGATGCAAATAGGGTCAAAATGACCCCAATATGATAATCAGGAAAGTCACGGAGTTTCAGCTCTCAATTTTTTGTCGTTCCGGAAAGTGCCCCCCCCCCCGCCCAGGCCAGGTAGCCGACCAGGATTTCGCTTGAAGAAATCAGCTCTATCTACAGTGATGTTTTCCAGGGAGAAAGGAAACTAGATGGCCTACTACACTTAGAGGTCGTCACGAATGTAAAACCGGTTCAATTCCCATTTCTATCCAGCCAAAACTGAAAGAGGAGCTGAAACGACTCGTAGATAATGAGATCTTATAGCCAGTAACGGTCCCTACTGACTGGATTTCAGCCATGGTGGTCGTAAACAAACTTGATGGTCGCATCCGCCTATGCACAGACACCAAGCCACTGAACAGTGGTCTAAGAAGGAATCCCTATCCTACCCCAACTATGGACGATCTTCTACCAGAACTATCAAAGGCTAAAGGCTTCACTCATTCAGATACCAAGAACGGATTCTGACGTGTTTAACTCGATGAGGGGAGTAGTCTCCTTACCACATTTGAGACACCTTGATATCGTTGGTATTCGGTATTTCACCAGCTCCAGAAAAATTTCAACGGAGGCTAAAAGAGGCTCCAGAGGAGCAAAAACTGATCATTTCCTCGCCTTTAATACTGGAGTGGAGAAACGTCGCAACTGAAGGCATTGGCAGCTCTCCAATACAGAGATTTTTTAGTCGCAGAACCAGAACTCTTGTTCCAATCGAGAACCAACTTCTGAAACCCTATAGTCAGTGGAAAGTGTGCCCGAGAAACTTGATGGCCGGAAGAGAAAACAAGTCCGGTACTACAACCGGCACACGAGTGAGTTGCCTGTTTTGAAACCCGGGGATGTGGTTAGAATCACCGCCATCAGAAACAGATGATATATATATACCTCCTACCGTTGGTGTAACGTCAACTATGTCTCCATCAGTGAACGTAGCAAAACCAACATCTCCAACTTGCGTCAGCAGCCCAGTGCGTACATCCAGTGGTAGAATTGTTAATAAACCTATGCGCTTCAAAGACTGTTTAACCTGGGACTGTGAATATCTATAGTTTGAGACTACCTTACTGATCAGTGACTTTAGCCGATGTTGTAAACCAAAGGACTTTTGAGATAACGATATATTCAAGTTTTTGATTTACGTATCACTCGTTTCACTGTTTCAAATTAATGTGATTTATAACAAGTGAACTGTCGATTGACTGGACATATGCAAGTGAACTATAACAGAGCTCTTACAGCCAATTAGAGCGCATTCACATGGACAAGCAAAGTTCTAAATAATTGTTGAAATATTCATATTTCTTTATTGGGGGCTAGCATCTAGTCATGTATCCCTTCATGTAAATGTGTTAAATGGGACTCTAAATACCAGTGCAGTGAATGACTTCGTCTTTGTTGAAAAGGGGGTTGCAACGTAATTGGTAAATCCTAATCCGCTCCCACACACCGATCCATGATTTGTATCTACGCATGACGTAGTGAACCGCATGGCGCAACACAGTAAAGTTTGTAGTTGGAAGCACATGTTCATCGTTCTTGTCGTATCTTCTTATGACGCAACTGGGCAAAGACAAATGTAATTGCACGTGAAACTGATAACTGTTTCATGCGTTTCGTTACATTTATAGGACTGATTCACTTCGCAGATTGATTCACTTCGTTTTAATTCCCTGATTGATGATAATGGATGCCAACTCCCACCGAGAGGGCATGGTGCCACTTGCCAAAGGCAATTACAGCCTGCACCTTTTAACTCCTGAATTAAGGAAACTGTTTGCAGGAAATTCATATGACATCGATCGAAGTTCCAACAACCACGCATATCATCGCTTTTTTGCGATTGCCACTTCTTTGGGTTTTCATCATGACGAATCGGACCAGTCTACCATATATCCTTTAATATATGTGATTCTTATTGCATCTCGAATGTGTTGATACTTGGTTGGATAAATCTGATACATGTTTTTTAGACCATCCCTTGTGCTTATTAGTTTTGAAATTAGTCGCTCCGTATTCTATGTCTTATCATTCCTCTGTTACTCTTTGTCTTCTGTAAACCTTGGTGCTAAACATTGGCATTGCAACGCTTCCATTCCTTCCGACCCCATTTTGATTTTCGAACTGCAATCCACTGTAGATTTACAGTGGAAAGGACGTCGTACAGTTCAATTAAGAGTAGGTTCCTGAAAGTTTTACCTAGAGTAGTTTTTTTTTGCACTAATCCCGTTCCTTAAGATTATTCTGAAAATGTTATGATTGATCTGAAATTTTCGATTCTGATGCGGACTCCTATGTTTGTGTGGCGCCTGTGAAGACTCGCGATTTCGTCCTCACATTGTCGTCACACAAAATAAATAGCATCCATATCAATTAATATTCAGCCAATGACAATAAACACGGGTCACATACAATTAGTAAATACGATTGGTTTATAATGCTGGTTTTTAATTGCGGGGGTGATATGCAATATCGTTTGTGCAATAGAGACGAGAGATTGGGCAATCAATATACAGACGTGGGCAAAAACAAAAGCACTGACGTCAGCTTTTCGTTATAGCCCACGTCTGTATTTTGATTGTCTAATCTCTCGTTATGAGGCACTACTTGCATGTAGACTGTTCCACTGTGTCTCTAGTTTTCTCTATTGATTCAATTTTTTATTACGTTTCAAATGTGTTCGATGGTATTTTTTTCATTTCTTAGTGTCGAAAATATGTCGCATATTAAGTACAAAATTTGAATTACTCTGTCATCCGAATCTTTTTTTTCTTCTTTTTTTTTGTTGTGTCAAGACGTTGGAAAAATTATGAGGTAATTTACCATTGCATGCATATATTTTTCTATCTCAAAATCATGTTTTATTTTTTTATAAAATCGACCCTTTTCTGAACTTTCCATGTCGCTCCTCCAAGTTTGTAAATACTGGTCTTGCAACTTTCTTTTTGTACTTATCGACAGCCACTTACAATTCGGGAATGACTGACTATCCCAGATATTACTTAATCCCAGGTTGCTAAGAATAGATTTTACTTTCTTCATCCAGATAAAACTATTAAATCAGCGAGCATGAATTTATATAAAATACTAGATATTTTGGTTAACTTACCTCCCAATAATTTATTATCCTACATTGAACTGTCACTTGAACAGGAAACCTCCCTAGTTCCCCAGATATCATGTAACTGGCAGTCGACTTACGGAGTTTCAGTAATTGTTTAAGGAATTTCAGCTCACATGTCTGTATGCATTTAATATTCCCCACTCCCCATATCTCACATCCATATAATAGTACCGGCATCACAGTTTGATCAAACAATTGCATAATACAGGCCATCGGCAAATCTAGGTTCCTACATATCTTTTGAAGACAGTACATTGCTTTAGTAGCTTGTTGAACATTGTTCTTCATACAGTAAGTAACCAGTAACTTCTCACAAAACATAGTTTTTTCGGTTGTAAATCTTTCTGACCAACCTGTCCGTATTCGGAAAAACTCCACTATAGCCAATCTTCAGGCGGTGGAGAGAGACGAGCCTTGCATGACTGGTTTGAATGACGTTCCTCCTAGAACAGAAGAAGTCCCTGCACACTTGCTACCTTTACTTGAGTCTGCAGCCCCATCCCTTTCCACCTTTCAGCGCGAAAAGATGGCTGATTTGTTGGTGGACTGCCAAGATGTGTTCATCGCACCGAACGGGAAGTTGGGGCACACGAATATAGTTAAACATTGTATTGAGACGGGAAATAGCAAACCCATAAAAGTGCCTCCCAGCCGGCTGCCGCTGTCGCAACGCGTAACTGTGGAGCATGAGCTTAAGAAAATGCTGGAGGATGCCCTTACAAAAAAATCTTATAGGATCCTATAAGATTCTGAAAAATCCTATAAGATTATTCGAAATCTTATAAGATTCTAAAAAATCCTATACGATTCTGAAAAATCCTATAAGATTCTGAAAAATCCTATAAGATTCTGAGAAAATCTTATAAGATTCTAAGAAATCCTATAAGATTAAAAAAATCCTATAAGATTCTGAAAAGTCTTATAAGATTCTAAAAAAAATCCTATAAGATTCTAAAAAATCCTACTGGATTTAATAGGATAGAAATATAATAATCCTATTGGATTTAATATGACACTCCATAGGATCAATTGTATTAATGATATTAAGAAGAGTGGAAATTGATCCCGCTCAAGTATTTTAGTGAATTATTTCACACAAATTAAGTGCGTTTCACTGAAGTAATTGAATGTAATTTCACTCAAACATTATTTTGCCCACCACTTCAGCGATTTATTGACTTAATAAGCAAAATCCACCCAACTTGATACTGGACTTCATTCAACTTGAGTGGGATCAATTTCCACTCTTCTTGGGAAAAAATAATTTAATGTTTTTAGAGAGTGATGTTTATGCGGTCTTCAATCAAGAAAAATATATCTAAAATGCGTTTTTGCTTAATCAGCACAGACCTGTGAATAACCACAACACAAGTAGTATTTTGGACCCTATATGACCCAGATCTTATAGGATTTGCAATTTTATATGATCATATACGATTCAATATCAGTTAACAACACCCAAGTAATGTTCTCCATATTTGGCTGCTCGCAGTTGGAGAGAGAGATTTTGTACCACAAATCTCCAATCTGCTGCTCATGAGGCATCAAATATCAATTTTGGTAGTTTCATATGAAATTCATCTTAAATTTTAACTTGAATTTAATACAAACTCATGATTAATATTTTCAATAGCTATACTATATTACAATTGAATTGAAGGATTAATTTTATTTTCATATTGTGTGAATATTCTATCGTTATGCTGATATTTGACTGTGAAGTATTTTGAAATGTCACTTAGGAAATGCTAATAAAAATTGACAAAAAACCTAATTGCCATCCATCATAGTTCGATATCCAAACAAATGCAAGGTCACTGAAAACTAAATTTAAATATTCTAACTCAAATCGAATTCACTATTAATCTTCATCTGAAATTTATTAAAATTGGAATAAATCTATGAAGTTTTGAATATTTGATTGTTTGGAATTAAAGTTTTATTTAAAATTGAATTAAGGATGTCCGTAATTAACTCTTCGAATAATGTGTGTTGCTGCATTCCTAATTGTGTAATATGAGGAATATAGATCGGTGTGCATTGTTTAGCTGTTGACACTGTTAAAAAGACGGACCCATGCTCCATTTGATAACCTAGAAAACAAAGGGAATTTTAGTTTTGAATCCTATTCACAAAAATATTACATAAATAGTATTTAACTTTTTCTTATATTCTAACTGTTTGGAGACAATCACAATGTCTTTCAAAATTTATCAAATTGGATGAATGTTGCTGCACAAAATTCTCAGCTAGAAGACTTTTAAAGGAAATCCCTTCGCTTAATCTAACTCAAACTGGCAAAAACTGCTGCCAAGAAAAAATCACCAGCAGACATCCCTTAAACCTTGATTGTCATCATTTCATTATGAAATATGTTTTGTTATCATTCAAATCCTTGAAGATTCTCATGAATGAATAAACTTCTGATCAGTTCAAATGGTTTCCCAATCTAAATGGTATTTACAAAATCTCTCCACTTCAAATGGAGGGGAGATAACTCTGCTTGTTCACACTAGGTGGCGCTGCACAGAGACAAGAAAGATTTTTTTGCAGTTATTTTATTAATAGCTGACTGATTTGAGGGCAGTAAAAGTCATTTCCGATTATATATGGCTGATGGAACGGACTCAGATTGATGGTAAGTACCTTTTGCAAATTGTAGGCTAAATTAGCATTCTAAAGTCTCCATTTGTTAAGCCTGGAATATGTTGGACTAGTTTAAAATATATTTTAGTTATATAAGTAACTTTGTCAGGTTTGTATATTACACTGTAAATACAACAACCAAAACATTATACTGCCTTGGAAAGATTTATTTATCTCACCGATTTATGAAAGAAAGGGCTTGTTGGTTGATTTTCTCCTTTTGTCTAATCTCATGGGTAGGATAGTTAGGCATGTACTTTTATTAAGCCCAGTGTAATTAACCTTAGATATAAAATGCTGTCTAACATATATTTCAATAGCTGAACAGACATGTATATTTTGTTAATTAAAATAACCGGTCAACCTCACAAGAATAGACCAGTTTGTCTTAGTGGTCCATTGTGTAAGGGATTAACCATGCTGGGTGACTCTTTGCACAGTTCAATGTGAGAAACCCAGAAGGGGGTGTTTTTACAATCTCATTGTCATTTCCTGTACTGGTATACCTTCTACCTTCAATAATCAAGCCATTTCAGATGTTTACATGACAAAATTGGCATAACATATGAATGAATTGATAACAGTTGATTTGTGATTCTTTCAAGTCCTGGCTTTTATTTCATACTGTCGGTTTCACAGTCTGAGCTTCCTGTCCTGTCAAATTGCATCTCTCCTCACCCCACCATAATGAACAGTTTATCAATGATGTTTTTATTATGACGTTCACAGCTTCACTGTGGACTCTGGCGAAGGAATACAAATACACTTACAACACAGCTTTGCCCAGTTCCGGGTAGGCCTAATGTACCAGTGGTGTGTACTATTCCTGACAACCCGAACTTTGGATGCTTTAATTTGTTGAGCTAAGGGCTGATCTATATGATGCTACAAATTGTGGTTAGTATCGTCCATTAATTGTTCACTCCATTCAACACTCCATCGTATTCCTCTTACATATCAATATAAACGTAAATTGGTATTGTTGCCTAAACTTTAATACGTGTTGTACCCCATTTATGTACTTTTCAATTGTGATGGTGGGGGGGTTATCATGTACTGTACATTCTTTCATACACATTATCTGAACGAAGTCAAATGTCATTTATTAGAATTTCCAGGTTGTTTGGTTACGCATTGCATTGCATTTTCACATTGCTTATTTCAATATTTAAAGTTAGTACACAATTGATTTGAAAATTGTTGAGTTTATTTTCGAAATAAATCGCGATATGATATGGTAATAATTGTTTTCCCCACAGGAGATCAGAGAGCCTACAAAGAAGATGAGCAAGACAGTTTGTGATGCCCGGAAGAATGAGCCAAACAACATCCTCGAGAAGTTAAAAAAGCAGCGACAAGGAAACCTTCCAGTGGCACCTGTTTATGACGAGTCAGATGATGTAAGTATAAATTCAACTATCATGACTATTCAGCTAAATCCCTAGGCTATTATCAAATAATTAATTATTTTGACCATTGAGAAGATTTCTCATTAATTGTCTCATCTATATTTACTGGTAAGATTTTAAATTTGTTTTTTTGTAAGTTTGCTAACCATTAAAATGCATATTAAATGACACTGACTTTAATGGGTAACAAGCGATCACTTGTAAATAATCATTTAATGTAATTAATCTTAGTAAATAATAATTCAATGAGATTTGATCCTTTGTCAACATGATTCTGCAATTTATGACTATTAACATTCTGACTGAATATTATCAATCCAATTGTCAGTACACATTTTGTGTCTTTTATTTCATCCGAGAAAGATGACCATGGACCTAATGAGTGCATTGTTCATGAGGAATGAAATGGCCTCCCATACTTTGACAGGGATGAAACCCAATGTGACAAGAGAGGTAGAGGCTAAGCCTGCAATTGACCAAGAAAATATCAAGCCATCCAAGGTAAAAACTTTTCTTCATAAATATTCCAAACATCTGATAATTAATCCCAAGTTCAATGACCATGTTTTTGATAGCTTGTAGTTTGAAATGCTGTGATTGAATATATTGAAATTCAGTGGCTAACTGCAAATTATTTCATTCTCTTACAGACTACTGCCTGAAGAAATTCCCAAGTTCCGTGAAAGTCATTCGGGAAGCAATGAAGTCGAAACTCAATGGCGAGCAGAAATTGTACGGAAAACTGATGGAGAGATTATGATGCCCTCATATGTTCCTCTGTTTATATCTCAAAAGTGCACATGTACATAATAAAGAAATATTTATTATATGTATTTGTTTGTTCTTCTTTCTATGCATTAGTTATTTACCAGATTATCTTTAACATAGCTGTGCTACATCCAAAACAAGCAATGTTTATGCTAATA
Organism: Hanleya hanleyi; assembly: GCA_036873755.1. Lineage (NCBI taxonomy): Eukaryota > Metazoa > Mollusca > Polyplacophora > Lepidopleurida > Hanleyidae > Hanleya > Hanleya hanleyi. The sequence continues at coordinate 64,449 of JAVTVY010020061.1, forward strand.
CATTTTCTGATGCATTTACTATTTTACAGCACAGGGGCATTTTGTATTTCATGGAGTTACTATAAAAGATGACCTATATCACTCATCCAAATATTCCTATACAAACTTTATATCCTGTAGATTTCTAAGAATCCATTCCATAACTAAATTTTATAGGATCCTATTAAAAAATCCTACAAGATTTTTATCCTATTAAAAAATCCTATAGGATTTCAATCTTATAGGATTTTAATCTTATAGGATCCTGATTTCTAGGATCCTATTAAAAATCCTATAGGATTTCAATCTTATAGGATTTTAATCTTATAGGATCCTATTAAAAAATCTTATAGGATTTTGGGCCAAAATCTTATAGGATCCTATACGATTTTATCTTATAGGATCCTATAAGATTTTTTTGTAAGGGTGGGGTAATTGAAGCCAGTAATAGTCCGTGGTCCTCTCCTATTCTTTTGGTGAAAAAGAAAGATGGCTCGACAAGATTCTGCGTGGACTATCGCCAGGCGAACGCCGTCACCGTCAAGGACGCGTACCCCCTACCGCGCATTGACGAGTCTCTAGATTCACTTTCCGGAGCCTGTTGGTTTAGCACGTTAGATTTAGTTTCGGGTTACTGGCAATGTGCCATGAGCGAAGCTGACAAGCATAAAGCCGCATTTTCGACCCACTGCGGTCTCTTTCAATTTAATGTGATGCCTTTCGGACTCTGCAACGCGCCAGCAACATTTGAACGCTTGATGGAACTAGTCCTTCGAGGGTTGCAGTGGAGGCGGTGTCTATGTTATCTGGACGACGTGATTGTGTATGGAGCTTCTTTCGAAGATGCTTTCAATGGTTTGCGAGAGGTGCTAATGCGCTTTAGAAAAGCCAACTTGAAGTTGAAGCCTTCAAAGTGTTCACTATTTCGTAGGGAGGTCACCTTTTTAGGGCATGTAGTGTCTGGAAGTGGAGTCAGTTGTGACCCTAGTAAAGTGGACGCGGTGAAAGACTGGCCTACACCCACTAACGCGAGTGAGGTTCGTAGTTTCTTGGGGTTGGCGGGATATTACCGCAAGTTCATTCCCAATTTTTCTGCCATTGCAAGTCCCATGCTGGAGTTAACAAAGAAGGGGGCTAGATTTGAATGGATGGACGAGCGGGGACAGGCCTTTGACAGGTTGAAGGGGATTCTCGTCTCTGCACCGATTTTGGCCTATCCTGATAGTGACGCATTATTCATTTTGGACACTGATGCCAGTCTGTGTGGTATTGGGGTTGTATTGTCTCAGGTTCAGAACGGAGAGGAACGGGTTATCGCCTACGGTAGTAAGACACTGAATAAGCACCAACAACAGTATTGTGTGACTTATCGGGAACTCCTGGCGGTCGTCACGTTCGTTAAGCATTTCCGACACTACCTCCTGGGACATCATTTCGTCGTTAGGACGGATCACGCCTCCCTCACCTGGCTTAGAAATTTCAAGGACCCTGAAGGCATGGTCGCTCGTTGGCTATCCGTGTTGGAGACATACGATTTCGAAATCCAGCACAGGAAGGGTAGTCTACATGGGAATGCAGATGGTCTTTCGAGAAGAACGTATCGGAAATGTAAGTGTTTGAAGTGTCCACAGTGTTGCGCTGCTGTGTCGAATTTGGGGAACGCTGGGACAGACAGTGATGGTGTGGAAGGCTCTAGCGGGCCTGACTATGAACCTCTCGTTGACGGTGGCCAGGCTTCTGATTCTCTGTGTCATGAGGGTGTTGGAGTACGTAATTCTCCAGAAACGTGGATTGAAAACTGGACGACTGAGCAGTTCAAATCATGGCAACAGAATGACGATTCAACCAAGCAAATCCTGGAATGGAAGAAGGAGTATGACACGAAACCGTCTAGAGCTTTATTGGCTAACATGCCCAGGCGAACGAGGATCCTGTGGGGTGTGTGGGACGCACTGGAGGTTCGTGATGGGATACTATATTACAGTTGGTATGAAAGACACACTGACGAATTCAGGCTGCTCGTGGTGGCTCCGGTTGAAATCAGGGCTAAAATATTCCAGGAGCTGCATTGCAGCAGAAGCGCTGGACATTTAGGAAGACGACGAACCCTGAATTCTATTCGCCGAAGAGTCTATTGGCCTGGTATGACCTCCGATGTCAAGCGTTGGGTACGCCAGTGCGATCCCTGTGCACAGAGAAAACCGGGTCCTGGATTTGGGAAGTCGCCATTACAGCAGTCCAAGGTTGGCGTTCCGTTGGAACGCATAGCGCTGGATATACTGGAATGCCCGACAACTGCGGGGGGAAACCGCTATATGGTCGTAGTATACGACTATTTCATTAAGTGGGTCGAAGCCTTCGCTGTACCTGACCACTCAGCGTTAACCGGCGCTGATAAACTTGTATCCGAGTTCTTCTGTAGGTATGGTATTCCCCAGATTATCCATTCGGATCAGGGAGGAGAATTTGAGTCTAACTTGTTTGCGCGGATGTGTGAACTGCTGGGTATTGAGAAATCTAGGACGACACCTTACAGACCTCAATCAGACGGCTTGGTTGAGCGCTTCAATCGAACTCTACTACAAATGCTTTCGATGTATGTCAATGAGAACCACTCGGACTGGGATGATCATTTGCCTTTCATCTTGATGGCATATCGTGCCAGTATCCACGACACTACGGGCTGCACACCCAACTTGTTAATGTTTGGTCACGAACTTCTATGTCCGTTGGATATCCTGGTCGGAGGCCCCCCGGCTGCACAGAAATATTCCTGTCCCGTTGAATATGTCAGATGGCTGGATTACGTCCTTAGGAGGACGTTCGACTTTGCGCAGGAAAAATCATCGAGGGCAGCAGTGAAGCAGAAAAAGTACTACGACAGGGGTGTTAAACCTCGAAAATTTCAACCGGGAGAATATGTCTGGAGGTGGTACCCTGCTGCAGCTGGATGCAAGTTAGGCCTGGGATGGGTTGGGCCATGTCGAGTAGAGGATAAACTGTCCATGGTAACCTATCGTATCCGCGATCGGCCCATGGCTAGGCCTAGGGTTGTACATGTTGACCATCTCAAACCGTACGAAGGAGAAAATGCCGGGGACCGATGGAACTGCGAGTCAGCTCCACAGGAGCCTTCAGTCAACTATTCGGATTCGGATGGGGCGGAAGACCTTGATGATGACCGTGAGGGGCTGGAAGAGGAGGACGTGGGAGAGGAGACTAATTCACCCTCCATTTTGAGGCAGAGTACCCCAGACCGCAGAGAGGTCGTACGCTGGTCCAAGTATGGTCGTCCTATTAGACTTCCTTTCAGATTTCGGGAGTAGTAGGTTGGATTGACATTATTGGGAGGGTTTCGGAGTGTTCTGCTCTCGGTTGGGCATGGAATGGGATCCCACCAACTGAGAGCTAGGCATTTGGGAAATCGTTCTGTTCTTGGTTGTGTCAATGCTAATCATTTAATTTTGTTTTGTATATATTGCAGATGGCTGCAATTGAGCTGGACGTATCTGAGTCTGAACTGGAACAGCTTGATGACGACCTCCGGCCTGAGTGGCAAGACGGGGGTATGAGGTGCCCTGTCCAAGTGTGTGGTGATCACATCTTCAGCACTCTGAATTCGGCTGTAAAACACTGGAAGCTTCGGCATCGTCAATACCTCAGGAAGTTTCTCTGCCCGTATGAAGGATGCACCTTTCTGCATGTGAAAAAAGGGGAAGCGGCGAGGCACCTTCGTCGGCAACACGGGTTGGCAGAGACAGAGGCACGCCAGCGGATGATACATATCAATGGGGAGATGTCCGTTAATGTAAAATATATCGATCCCAAGGGGGAGCGATGCCCTAAACGTAAAGTGCGCCTGCATAGCGAAGAGAGGGACGAAGCCCGACGTAGGCGTCAGGAGGAATCATCATCGACAACTGCAAATGTTCACCTCTCCAATGTGTACAATTGCAGAGACGAAGAGGTGCAGTTCGTCAGACAGCCTGATGGACGAAAAATTGCTACACCGGTGGTAAAACCAGCGTGGATGCCGCACTACAAAAAATGATATATATATGAACTTTTTGTGTAATATGGGGGGAGTGTGAGGGAAGTGCGTTATTAGGGAAACGTCGGACCAACGTTTTTGGTGCATTTGTGTAATTTTTTTGAATTCATGAGGAAATATGGGAGTTTGTTGAGTCTGAGAGATTTTCCGATGTACCGTGATATGACAAAACTATATGGAGAATATAAATATGCATGTGTGGGGAGTCTGTAATATAGTGGAGAATTTATGGGCGAATGTAAAGACTTTAAATATGCTAATCGCCCCAACTGGAATTTAGACAACAAATGCTCCTATAGACTTCTAAACACACTTGATCGGGGCTGTCTCGGATTAAGGTCTTGTGAAGGTACCATGTTTGCCTGAGTTGTTCATTTCCATTATTTACTTTTGTTTTTTCTGTTGGTAGAGGTCGACGGTTACATGATTGCCCGAATCTCTGCCACAGAACAGGGACTGAGGACTCAGAGTAGTTTGGTTCCATGTTATTTCTTCTTCTTTTTCTTTGCTCAGTTATCAGATCTCCGAGTCAGCCACTCTGTCTTTCGTCTTATTCCGGAATTAAGCATTCGGCTTTTTCAGGAAGTTTAAGCATTCGGCACTTTCCGGAATAGTAAGCATTCGGCATTTTCCGGAAGTTTAGGCATTCAGCACTCTCCGGACAGTAAGCCTTAAGCAGTGCAATAACACGATGATATGATGGAATTTTCATTATACTGTGAGAGATTAAAGTAGGTTTATTTCTTTAATTCTTGTCTCCTTGTTGACTGTGTTGTTTTCGTCACTTACTGCCACTCACTCACTCCACTGAGAATCCATAACTGAACCTGGGTTGAAGTACTGACGTAATTGGGACAACGTCCCGTTACAACTATACGACATACTTGATATGGATGTCAGCTCGAACACTATAGCTAACTGCCGTCTACACAATATTCCCACATCAATATAGGAAAACCTCGTTCTGCACCAAACCCATGCCGGGTATAAGACAATTTACAATGAAGAAGCGGGTATAGTATTGAATAATTCCAGCAAGTCTGACTAGAATTCAATTATTCAGATGACAATACAAGTAGTCCGAGTGGACCCTTCCATCGCGAAGGCACATTGATATCACAGTTGCCTGGTCTGTGGAATATTGGATGGTCGATGTCTACGTATAAATTTTTTCAATAAATTATGAAAATTAATAAATATATATATTTTGTTTTTTTTAAATTGTTTTTTTTTAAATATTTTTTCTAAGTGTATTTCTCTTTCATCTTTGGCTCAATTAAAGTCACTCCCCATAGTGTCAAACCGAGTTACTACAGTTTATAATTATCTACCATACCCTGTCCTCTATGACATAGAATACAAGAGAAGTTCGGAATAGAACCGCTCAACACGGTCGTTTCAAAACCTTCTCAAACAAGAGCACAAGATGCTTCAATATACGCCCGTATATCTGAAATTACATTGGTTCAAATTTCAAGGTTGTTTAATAGCCTTGATTCCAATTGGTAACTAGCAATCCAGAGATTTTGTGCTTCTGAGAATGTAACATATATCACATCTTATATTGAATGATAAACTAAAATGAGCTTAACTCTTGGTAACTAGTTGAACTTGAAGCAAGAGCCAAGAGCTCAAATATCGCACACTGAAATCGACAATAGTCAAACCCAAGAAAATAGTAGTTTTCCTGCAAATGGATTCCTTTCAGGCGAGATAATTTTTCATGAAAGAAGAAGAAAGTGATGAAGTAAACCTTTAATCTTGAGTTAATAAACAGGTATGAAGTTCATAAAGGACTCCTCTCTCCGTTAAATTAGTAAATGTATGGTTTTTATTTCACAACAGTTTAACTAAATGTAGCTGTTTCAAACATGGGAGACAACTCCACAGGACAAATGCCATATACATGTAGGGGAGAGATCTCTGAGTATTCCAACCTAACACATAAAGTGAGCTAAACTTGATTCAGTTTTGGGAGACTGTGACCTTGACCTTTGACAAATTGATCTCAAAATGTATGGCTCCTCTTTGCCATGCGAGTAAGGTATACTCAAAGTTTAGTACCAATCCATACCTTGAAACTAGAGATATCGCATGGACAACAAATGTTAATGGATGAATAGACAGAACGCAACATCGCATTACACGACCTCGTCTTCGACAGGCATATGAAAATGCGACTATTAATGATTTCTTGATTTTGGGGTCACACAGTGACCTTGACCGTTGACCCACATTTTGGTATGTAACACATCATGTCCCTCTAATGTATCTACTGGCAGAAAAAAAAGTTATTTTTAACGATTTCCTGATTTTGGGGTCACAGTGACCTTGACCTTTGACCTAAATTTTGGTACACGACACGTCATCTTCCCTCAATAGACACAACAAAAGTCATGATTTTTATGAATTTCATGATTTTGGAGGTCACAGTGACCTTGATGTTCGGCCTTGACCTACATTTTGGTATACGACACATCATGTCCCCCTTGACGTTCGGCCTTGACCTACAATTTGATATTCGACACATCGTGTCCCCCATATGTATCTACGGACACAAAAAAAAAGTAATTTTTAAAGATTTCTTGATTCTGGAGTCACAGTGACCTTGACTATTGACATTGATCTAAATTTTGGTACATGACAAACGTCTCCCCGTAATTTCTCAATGGACACAAATATGATTTTTAACAATTTCACGATTTTGGGGTCAGTGACCTTGACCTTTGACCTTGGTCTACATTTTGGTATGTGACACATCATGTCCCCCTAATGTATCTACTGAAACAAAAAAAAGTTATTTTTAATAATATCCTGATTTTGGGGTCACAGTGACCTTTGACCTTGACCTAATGTTTTGGTTTGCGACACTTCATTTCCCCCTATTGAATCTACTCACAAAAAAATTGTAATTTTTAATTATTTCCTGATTTTTAGGTCACACTGACCTTTGACCTTGATTCTGTGGTCACAGTGACCTTGACTATTAACCTGGATCTAAAGTTTGTTACATGACAAAACGACTCCCCGTAATTTCTCAATGAACTCAAAAAATCATGATTTTTAACAATTTCACGATTTTGGGGTCACAGTGACCTTGATCTTTGACCTTACCTACATTTTGGTATGTGACCCTACCTACATTTTGTGCCGACACAAAAAAATGTTATTTTTAGTAATTTCCTGATGTTGGGGTCACAGTGACCTTTGACCGTAACCTATTTTTTTTGGTATGCGACACTTCATTTTCCCCTATTGAATCCACTCACAAAACAATTAGAAATTTTTACTGATTTCCTGATTTTTCGGTCACAATGACCTTTCACCTCTGACCTCGACCTCAATTTTGGTACGCGACACATCGTCTCCACCTAGTGTATCCACTCACAAAAAATTGCAATTCTGGATAGAAAACGTTCACAGATATAGACCGGACACGAACACTTCAGTGATTTCCTGTTTTTTAGGCCAGTGACCTTTGACCTCTGACCTTGACCTTCATTTTGGTACGCGACACATAGTCTCCCCGCAGGGTATCCACTCACCAAAAATTGAAACTGTAGATAGAAAACTGTCCCAGATATAGACCGGACACGAGAGACGGACAGACGGACACACGGACGGAAACCGCCATCACATAATACGTCCGCCTTTTGGCGGGCGTATAAAAACTGACACCAGTATCAAGCAAAGGATCTGAAGTAATATACAACAGCATATTATAGCACAAACTCCACCAGAAGGCGAGTACATTTACAACAACAACATGCTGCTTTTACTTTCGGAATGAAACGTGACAACTGACACGCTTGTGACTGAATCACTGGACCTTGTTAGTTTATGCCTCCCTAATCCTAGACCTGCTTCTAGGAAATATTTTGGTAGTGAAAATGGTTCACATTTGGACTTTGACCAAAACTATTATATTATATGCCGATTTGTTCAAAAAGTTTCACGGGCCAAATGGCGAGTAGTCTGTAATTCTGTACTCGTCAAAACGGATGTACGGTCGCATTTGGCGAGCTGGCGACCGGTCATTTCAACCTCTGAGTCACTGTGTGTATATTATTTTCCCCAAGAAATGCAGTGTTCTACCAAATAACAAGAGCCCAAGAGGCTTCAATATACGCACGTATATCTGGAATTACACTGGTCCAAATTTCAAGGTTATTTAATAGCCGTGATTCCAATTGGCAGCTAGCAATCCAGAGAAAGATCTACAATTCTGTGCTTCTGAGAATGTAACATATCACATCTTATATTGAATGATAAACTAAAATGAGCTTAACTCTTGGTAACTAGTTGACCTTGAAGCAAGAGCCGAAAGCTCACATATCGCACACTGAAATCGACAATAGTCAAATACAACAAAATAGCAGTTTTCCTGCAAATGGATTCTTTTCAAGCGAGAGAATTTTTCCTGAAGGAAGAAGAAAGTGATGAAGTAAACATTTGTTCTTGAGTTAATAAACAGGTATGAAGTTCATAAAGGACCCCTCTCCCGTTAAATTAGTAAATGTATGGTATAGTAAATTAGTAAATGTATTTCACAACAGTTTAACTAAATGTAGCTGTTTCAAACAAATCCACAGGACAAATGCCATATACATATAGGGGAGAGAACTCTGAATATTCCAATCTAACACATAGCTAAACTTGATTCAGTTTTGGGGGACTGTGACCTTGAACTTTGACAAAATGATGTCAAAATGTATGACTCCTCTTTGCCATGCGAGTAAGGTATACTCAAAGTTCGGTACCCATCCATACCTTGAAACTAGGCATGGACAACAAATGTTAATGGATGAATGGATAGAACGCAACATCGCATTACAGGAACTCGTCTTCAACAGGCATATGAAAATGTGACTTTTATTGATTTCTCGATTTTGGGTTCACAGTGGCCTTGACCTACATTTTGATATGTGACACATCGTGTCCCCCTAATCTATCTACTGACACAAAAAATATTATTTTAATAATTTCCTAATTTTGGGGTCACAGTGACCTTTGACCTTGACCTAATTTCTGGTATGCAAAACTCCACTTCCCCCTATTGAACCCACTCACAAAATATTGTAAGTTTGAATGATTTTCCGGATTTTTAGGTTACACTGACCTTTGACCTTTATTCTGGGGTAACAATGACCTTGACTATTGACCTGGATCTAAATTTTGGTACACGACAAAACGGTTCCCCGTAATTTCTCAATGGACACAAAAAATCATGATTTTTAACAATTTCACGATTTTGGGTCACAGTGACCTTGACCTTCGACCATGACCTACATTTTGGTAGGTGACACATCGTCTCCCCCTAATGTATCTACGGACACAAAAAAATGTTATTTTTAATAATTTCCTGATTTCCACGATTTTGGGGTCACAGTGACCTTTGACCTTGACCTATTTTTGGTATGTGACACTTCATTATCCCTATTGAATCCACTCACAAAAATTAGAAATTTTTAATGATTTCCTGATTTTTCGGGCAAAATGACCTTTGACCTCTGACCTCGACCTACACTTGGTATGCAACACATCATTCCCCCTAGGGCATCCACTCACCAAAAATTAGAACTGTAGATAGAAAACTGTCAATGATTTCTTGATTTCAA